>BGPR01040472.1:0-13944 GCA_013235015.1 Araneus ventricosus | reverse complement strand
TTTTTTTATTTATTTAATCATTTTATTCTATATTCGTTTCTGTTACCTACCTTCTAGAAATTAAAACTTTAATCAGCTTGAGCACCTATAAGATTTGACAGAAAAATCTTCTGGTGCGAAAGACTTTTTTCTATCTTTCGTAATAATCGGAATGCCCAATAATGGTAGCAATATTTGGAAAAACTGGTGCCAAAAGGATCGCATGTGTTGAAGTGTATAATATTTTTTTATAAAAAACATTTGGAGGGAAATATTCATTATTTTTCTAACGAATACCTGAAATTTTAAAACTTTAAATTAAAGCATTTTCTTTTCGAGACTTCATGTTCGAGATTCTGTATACCATTTCTGTACTGTTAGAAGGTATCCAAAATAGCATTAAGGATTAATTTTATATACACATCACTTTATTATTTATAAATACTTTAATATCTAATTTTCTAGAGTGATGGCTACAATGCGGCAAGCGAATAAATCTTTTTTTTTATTTAAAAATCGCATCTCTTTGGAGATAGTGGTTTGAAAGAATAAATAAAGTTTACATGCGAGAAGGTTGTCGAATATAACTTATTCTAACAATGGCTGGTATGGAATACCTTTCTGTACAACCAGTATCTTTTCGTTTCAAGATTTTAAAAATAGCCGATATTCATAATAGTTTGGACTATGATATGTTATGTAAATTAGATACTTACGGCGGGTGTTTCGAAATCATTGCGAAAAAGGAAAAGATCAGAGGTTTCACTCTGAAATCTGAGATACGGTCGCAGTGTGCCCCAACGGGGAGCATAGAACTTACCATCATATTCATAACAGGGCTCCAAAAGTGTCCCCGTCTGTTTGGGCTGGGGTACATTAGTATAAGGCTTCTTAACAGAGGGCACTGACACAATGGTCCAGAATCTCCGAGGCTTAAATTTAATTTAGGTCTATAAACAATTGTGATGCATTTGAATTAACCTGATATTTAAATACAGAAGTTAACATAATTTTAGTTTCAGGCTGAAATTAAAAACATAAATTATAAGACTATTTTATTAAGATGCCTAGTTTAGCACCCATTCTTTGTCATTTATGCTTCCATTTCAATAATGTTATTGAATATAATATTGTTAATGTCATTAATAATGTTAGTGAATATAATGTTCTTGATAGATATTGCACTATCTTATATAAACCTGGAGTATTTTTTCCCACACCAGGTGTGGGAAAAATGGGTCTTTATGAACGTGACAATTCGCCTTTTAGGATTATCGTAACTTCCCGTCCAGAATTGTTTTGTTTTCTCAGTTGCTCTAATATTGGCACGAACGACCTGCAGGACGAAAGCTGTTGCCCTTTCTATACCGAGTAGTGGCCATTTCTATTGACCAGATGTTTGTTAAATTTTTGCTGTTCGTAGTTCAGTTTAGCTTCAGTAGATACTATTCTCTATTTCCACTGCAACTCGAAGAAATCTGGGATTGCATTTATTCAATATTGCCATGTCATGGGTTGTATTTTGGTATTGAATTATTAAGAATGACTTTTTCATTAGAAAATTAGCAGCTATTTTCCAAAATAATGAGTTCTTTCTATCAAGTTTAAATCACGGAGGATGTTCTTCTTCCTTATGAGCAATTGTGCATGAAATATTTAGATAATAATTTCTACTTTTTAAAGAATGTCATGCCTATTGATGTGGAATTTCGCCACAGTCCACAAAGAGGAGCCTTTACTGAGAGAAATCCAGGATTTCCTGCATCGAATGGGAAAAAGTTTGTATATCATAGCAAGTAATTTATTTCAGTTGAAATAAACGAAACTAAACTTTATTGCACACTATTTTAACTATCATTCCCGGAACCGTTGCATAAGCAGTAGTAAAAAGGTTTTGGTTTTATGGCAGAAGGGCCAGAACTGGCCATACTGCGCGAAACACTGGTTAAAAAGAAAGAATCAATTATCAAAAATCAAATTGAAACATTGCTAAAAGTGACAAGATTAAATCTCATGTAAGAGTTGAATATCTTTTAAAAAGTTAAAAATATTTGCATGGATATTGTCTCCTAAAATATTATTAAGATTAACATTAATCGCTCCAAAGTGGGCAAGTCGTTGACGAGTAAAATTCTTGCATGTACACAATATATGCTTTATTGTTAACATGCACTTGCATCTAGGGCAAACAGGTGCAGGGTCAGAATGTAAAAGGTATTTTTGCGTTAAGTAGGTATGACCTATACGAAGTCTTGTTAAAATGACGTCATATTTTCTTGGTAAGGCTAAGTTTTTAAAACCTTTGACAGGCGGCTGAATTTGGAATAATTTATTTGTACATTGTACTTCCCATATTGATTGCCAAACTTGGTTCCGGGCTATTTTAATTGCTTGTAATGCGTCAGGCAATACAACAAACCTCTCTCCCATAATGACTGAGCCTTTTGCTGCCTTGTCAGCTTTTTCATTTCCCCGAATTCCAACATGTCCCGGGATCCAACAAAATTTAATTGTGAAGTGATTTTTGAGGGAGTTGTAGATTTGTAAGCAATTTAAAACTAAAGGGTGACTTACCGGTGAAATGTTTTTAAGGGCTTCAATACTACTTTTGGAATCAGTATATATTATAAATTTAGAAAATGATGACGTAGCTATTTTTAAAAGGCCTAAGTATATTGCATAAAGTTCAGATGTGAATACGGAACAAAAAGGGTGGAGTTTTTCGGCAATTGCTATATCTTGGAAAACAGTAGCTGAGCCAACATGATCTTCAAATTTTGAGCCATCTGTATACACAGGAATAAAGCTACGATATCTTTGTCTGTGTTCATAAAAAAAGTTTCTGAAAAATCATATCAGATGTAGATTGTTTTAAGAAGTGTACGAAGTCATCAATAAAACCAAAATGTTCCTCCTGCCATGGAGGGGGGCCGTTAATACTAACAACAACTGGAAAGTCTTGAATTTTAAACGTTCTTATAATTTCTCCGATACGGAATCCAAAAGTTGGAGTAAATGACAATTTAATAGAAAAAAGAGATCCGTAGATAGGATTAATAACCTTACTGCACATTGGGTGGAATTCAACACTCTTTATTTTATAAAAATAGCAAAGGGAAAGCCTCTGCCGCCTGAGTTCTAAGGAGGGTTCACCACCTGAAACATGTAAACTGGAAATTGGCGATGTTCTAAAAGCCCCTGTGTCTATGCGGAGTCCTTGATTGTGAGCTACATCCAGGATTTTCAAGATTGACTTGGCAGCTGATCCATATATTGGTGCCCCGTAATCAATCTTGGAGCGTACAATGGATTTGTATATTTTCATCAAAGACGCTCTGTCCGCAACCCAAGAGGTATTGGCCAAGACTTTCATAATATTTAATGTTTGCATGGATTTTCTTTTCAAATTATAAATGTGAGGACGAAATGTCAGTAGTAAAAAGGAGAGTAGTAAAGGTAATTAATCTACGTTGGATATTTGTTTCAGGTATGTTCTAAGAAATAGAATGAAATGCTCTTTTAAATTTTATACGCAAAACTTTGCAAATAGTTTTTTTCAGTACTGTGCTATATTTTGTATGAGCTCTATGTTTTTTGGTGCGCTTAAACCAAAAATGACTTCTGTTTTCCACTATCATATACAGTTTCATTTTAAATATTTATATGCATATTTCCTTTTCATGGCTGACAAAATCATGACTGCTATTTATTTATTGTTATAAGAGAGTATGTTTTCAGAGGAATGGCAGCAGTAAGATCTTATCTTGCTTCTGATTTTAATTCAAAATTAGTTGTTGTTGTTACTAATCTCTCTCTGTCTAGCGGCAGCTAGACATCATCCATGAGCACATTCATCCTCAAGAAATCTAGAGCAAGCAAAGGATCCGTCTCGAAAGTCTCCCTAGATAGGCGAAGACAAGAGAGGATGTGCTCTGGGGACGCACTCGCTATTCCACACTTTGCGCAGACCGGAAAAACTTTGTCACCGTGGCTAAAGGAGCAACTCCTCAGGTGACGGCTAACAAATCTTGACAGCGCGGTCTAGTCGGCTTTATCACAGGCAAGGCCAATGGAGCCACCAGGACTGCTCCGCTTATACCAATCATGGGATGGAGGGACCCTCCACGTCTTTAAATCTTTGTTTTTTCTGATGGAATAAATCTCGTCAAATGTAAGGAAGGAACACAAAGGTTCATCCGTGCCCTACTTCGCCAAATCGTCAGCAACCTCGTTTCCATAAATATCCACGTGGGAGGGTATCCATTGGTCAAAATTAGTAAATAGAATAAAGGCTATACGATGTGCGATGTTGAATAATTTACGAGATGTATTTTTTGTCGTTTAATAAATGTTGTTTTGTCTTTTAAAGAAACATCTTATGAACGACTAATTTAAATAGTTAATTAGACAAGAAGCCAACATATTGGCTGTATGTTTATAAAATAATACACTGGATGAAAAAACGGAATTTTTTTATGTAAAATGAACAAATACTAGAACTTTAACAAGGCACTTTAAATTAAAAGATTAACTGGCGACCAATTTTCAATCCCTTAGGCTGGGGAATCGGATTTCTCCTATTTTAATCATTCTTCTAGCATCTTCATCAATATCTCAGGCATCCAGCAATAGTCAACCAGCATAGTAACATTCTAACTTCTTTCGTAATGTTCTCCCGCATCCTTTATAAATTGGTGGAGTCTGTCTCTAGTTTCCTCACTTAAGGCTCCTTCCATACAAATATATAAAACAGAAAATGAACTAGCTCCTCGCAGGAGAAATCCCAGGCAGAAACCCAAGCAGCCTGCTTCTTCAATATTGTCCAAACTCATTTAACTTTAATTTTAAAAAAAAATCCAAACCCTTAGTATTTTCAAAAACATTGTGATTTTATCCTTAAATGTGACCCATGCATCCTTTTCGGTTACGTTTGCAATTTCCATAAATGAAGCAGCAAGTTAAAGTCTTCGTATGACAGCACCTACAAATATTCCGTCTTACAGGCATCCGAAAGTTGAGAAAACCTTGAACAAAGTTACTTCAGGCATTCTACATCTTTTGCCGAAGTTTTTACAAACCGTTTCATAAGTCCTTATTTAATGTCCAGGATGGTAGTAGAGCGTTTCTCTGAACCACCGAGGTTTTATTAACAACAGTCTTTACGTCGGGGTTTAACGTTCACCAGGTGTCCACTCAGTTACATCACCGAGGTCACACTGTCCATTCAGTTTTCTCCCCACTAGAGTTATCCTGATCAACCGTCCATTAGCAGAGAAAGTACAGTTACTTCGTGTAGACAAACTGATGACAAATAATTATGTGTAAAATTTTGAAATTCCTTCTCACTATCTAGTGATATTCATGATACTTCATTCTCCGATTTGACACGTAACGTTTTGCTTGTTTATTTTGACGATTTTTTCTTATTTCAATTTCAGAATTTATAAAATCAAGTTAGACTTTAAAAAGTGCAAATTCCGAGTTTGTTTTGTGTGTGTTTTTTTGTCTTTCGAGCGACACATCACAGGGTCGTTGACCAACCAAATTTGACTATTAGAAAATAACAGTGATTTCATGCAATTTTCAGTATTATCCGATATCGGAACGATATCTTTATGCCGTGAATTTAAGATTAGCAAATTTTCATCGGAAAAACTGCTTATAAATATATCATTTTCCGATCAAATTTACCAAAAGGGAAACCGGTTCTCGGATACTGATCTAAACGATATGGTCTCGAAGACATTGGAAATGAAAGGCCAGGCAAAAAACGATGAGTTCATGCTACTAGGGCAGTCTTCTTTGTTCACAAATCATGATAGGAAAAAATAAAAGGAAGATTTCATGCCTGGTATAAGTAGAGTTGTCATACGCCCCGTATATACGGGACTGTCACCGTATATCACTACTCAGTCCCGTATTACTATTCGTCCCGTTTCTGTCCCGGGACAAAAAAATATTATGAATGTACTATTGCATATTTACAAGTGAAAAACATCGATATTGGCAATAGTGACATTATAATCAAACAGCTTGTATATCTAAAAGATTATTTAGAGAAAAATAATACCAATCAAAACTGAATTTCAACTATGAAACTGGGTATGAAAGATAAATGGCTGAAGTTTTCTGCAAATACAAGGTATATTGATCAGAAGTCGAGTCTACTAAAGTTATACGAATACATATTTGATATTCTAGCCTACAATGCAAATGTGTGTGTGGGGGGGGGGGGAATCCCCTAATGTCAACTCAATGGTCAATCGAAAGAAACAGGTTGTTAGTGAAGACAAATGAAATCCTTTTGATTTGCCATTATAATTTTAAAATGACTTGAATCTTAATTTATTTTTGTGTGAAAGAAGAAAATGATAGAATTAAAAAAGTAAAATCAACTTTAAAAAATAACTGGGCTAAAAAGGATTAGCCTTATATCTTTTTTATTATACTACGTGTTCATTTTATTAGATTGCTTAGACTTTATTGATTTTTATAAGAATATAATAAACCATTACCTACCCCCTTTTTCATGTTTTATTTATTTAGCACTTAAACGTGCCATATCAATGCTTGGCAATTATAGCAACCCTAGGTATAAGAGCTCTAACGAATTTCCCCAGATTTATCTCGAGCTGAACTTAATTTATGTTCAGTTTATTATTTACCATATTTTTTTTCTACTCGTAGCGCGAGTCACCTGCGCTCGGCAACTGATTTTCTTTGTTCTGTTAGAAAATGGAGAAAATAAAATCGGAAAGTTTAATAAAAGGGATCTCGTTCTTTGTTAAGTTAAAAGAAGAATATGTTAATGAAAAGTATCAAAAAGGAAAAGAAAGCCTTTACTTGATAATAGATGTGGGAGCGTTGAATTGTTGCGAATTCTTCGAGAATTCATAAAACCGATATTGTATCGGTAATCTTTATGTTCAGTTATTGAATATTAATAATGAATAAAAGGTGCTTTGCCTTACTCTACTTTAATATGATTTTTATCGGGTTACCTTGAAAGTATGTATTTGAATATTGGGAAGATTAAACTTTTTTCAAAAGGGTTTTTTTTTCCCCTTATTTTTGGCAGAAGGTTTTTGTTTTGCCACAGAGCGAAGAGATGAGAAAATAATCGACATTTTGATCGATAAACCTCCAGTATATCGCAACTTAGTTACTCTGTATAAATTAAAAGAACTTATTTAATAAAAACTTTTGTTACTAGAAGAAAGGACTTTACTAACAATGCCTGAGATAGTGTGAAATTCTTTTTGCTTGTTTGCTGATTATAGTGCATTGACGATTTATTTTGAAGGAAATGTTTTTTTATAACTCCGGGGTATTTTTTAGAACAAAGAATTCTTTTTGTCCTCAATATTGCGAAACCTCGAGTACACGGATGAGATAATACCCATATACTTTTAATTGTCATTTCGCTATACCGATAGAAGTTTAATAATTTCTATTGTATAAGTAATATAATTTCTTGGATTAAGAAACATTAAAAAAATTCCAACTTCTTTTTTTTTTACATTCAACTCAAAAAGAGTGGGGAGTTAATTCAGATAGCATTTTGTAGTTGAGAAAGTAATCAACATTCACAAAATTAAAATATCAATAATTAATTTTCAATGAACATTTTCAGAAAAGTGTATAGACATGTTGCTTATTGAAAAGGAATATCATGAACAGGATAGCTATTCACATTTTCTTGATATTTATAAATGTGTAAACTATTATTATTTGTTTGTGCTATCTTTTGTCACGTCTTAAAAACGCTGTCTGATTTCCTTAAAGGTAAACCTTCCGTATGGTTATAATTAAGACGAAAATAAGTTTATGACACTCATACTAAATTAAACACAGATTTAGGAAAGTAATGGAAAAAATATTGTACTAAATAGAATGATAATGAGTGTCCGTGGTATTTAAAAATAAATATGGCACTTCTGATTTCAAAGATATTACTTTATTAACTTCTTCATAAAAAAACGTAGAAATGTAATTACTTAAAATATTAGTGTACCGATACTTGCATATGCATAAAAAGGTAAATTCGGAATTCTATGATCTTACTATAGTAGGTTTTACTTCCACGAAAAGGCGTTGCAATTTTTTTAAAGAAACAATAATAATGAATAATAAAATTTCACTTTGGGCATCGACATATTCATGGCATTACACATATCTCTACTTTATTCAACCGTGAAACTACAAAAGAATAATTAATATTTTTCAATACTTTGACAATTTTTAAGAAAATCAACCTTTTTGATTTTAATTTATCTAAGCTTTTCGCAATATAGACAATTTTTTTGGAAAATTTTAAAATTTTATAAGGTGATGCAAAGCAAGCTAGTTTAGAAATTTAAATATATTATAACAGAAGAGAATATAAAACACAGAGCAAATTCAAATTAGAAACCAGCCAATCTTGTTTTTAAAAAACAACCCTGAGTACATAAAAACAAAATAAGCCGTAAATAAAAACAAGCTGTAAAATAAAAATTGTTTTGCTCCTGAAAAATAGAAATTTTTTCTTCCTCTAACTTGTGCATAATCTAGTATCTATAATTCATTATAATGACTCCAGTCAAAATTATTTTATTCATGAAATCTTCGAATATGCAACACCACCTATCTCAATTTTTTGAAATTTCAAAGAGGAAAGAAATTCTCAGTTTTTCTCAACCAAAAACGAAGATTTCTGAATTTTTTCCAGGCCTGGTTGGAATATGTGATTTCATCTTTATGTCGGATATTTAAAAAATGCAGAAATAATCGATATTTGCTGTGAAAATTCGAGCATTTCTTTTCTCTTTGAAATTTCAAAAAATTGAGATAGAAGGTGTTGCATATTAAGCGACGAAATACTCTAATAAATGTTAAAATTCAAAAAAGTCTATGTGAAAAAGAAATGACGTTTGTCAAAAATATTCGACAAGAGAATTCCCGTATCCTATCGGGCTCTAGATATTGGGGCTCTTTTATTTAATGAGCATACAGATACTATTTTAAAATCATTGCTAAGTCATAGAAACATGATCATTTAAAAGTAAACATATTTTTATTTCAAGAGTTTACTCATCTAGATAATTCACTGTAAACTCGTAATATATACTATTTAATAAAACTTTGGAGAATTTTTAATTTAATTAAACATAGAGAAATTTATTTCCAGAGAAATTGCCCAGATTTATTAGTATCTAAAAGAGAAAAAAAGCTCCAGAGTTCAAAACTTATTAAAATAAACGTAGGTATATGAAAAGTAAAGCTTTTTCCAGAGTAAATAAACCAATATTTGCTAAAAATTTCAGAATTTAAAATTTTAAAACAGAAAAAGAGGCGACACAGGCCAGAGAATATTTACTTGGACAGAATATTCTCTTACTAAGTAATATTAACAATTTACAAATATTGTAGATATACTGCTAAAAGTGACCAAGTCAAAACCTTTCCTTTCCCTTGCCTTTTGCAAGCACACAATTGTTATTAAACACAAAATGTAAATGCTACGAAGAAAAGAAAAACGCCAAATTTTAGTGAATGTAATAATCAAACCCTGGTTTTCCTAATGAACGGAAACTTTTAATTGCATTTTTTTTAAATTACTTTTTCTGACTTAAGCAATATTCTGAAGATATAATATCTGCTGATCTTTAAATGATCTGTAAGATTTTTTAAAGATCAAATATTTAATTAATTGTATTTATAATTAAGACTGTTTAAAGTATTGGTAGGAAAAGATTGAGCTTTGAAAAATACTTTATATTGTTAAAACACAATTTTCCAAAAAAATCAGCGCATTTTATATTTGATCTCTAAGATTTTTAAAGCACAAATATTTAAGTCATTGTATTTATAATTAAAGCTGTTTCAAATACTGATAGGAAAAATATTGAGCTTCGAAACATAGTTTATATTGCTACAAACACAGTTTTTTAAAGGAAAAAAATCAGCACATTTGCATGCTTTCCGATATTTTGTTTTATGTTAATATGCACTTAAAAAAATTTCCACTCTGAAATTCATTAAATCGAAATCCGAATCACCAGTAATATCAAACAAAATTTTAACATTTTTATTGATTTCTTCCTGGGTTAAAACTTTCCGATATCGAGGTACTTTAGCAAGAAATTTTAGCTGTTAACAAGCAGAAAGTTTAATGTAAATTGAACATCTGCCCTTCGAATTGGAAGTGGGAAGGGAAACAAACATTGTTAAAAAGATAAGATTGCTCCGCACCGCTTACCGATCCTCTTGAAAGACGTGGAGAAAATAAGCATACGACATTTCTGGCGCTCGTCTTTGGTCTGGCAGTTTGCATGTCGGGCCGTCTAGGTCGTTATGGCCATCAGGAGTTAACTCTGTATGTTCTCCAGTTTACATATTCTTAGGCTCGAAAATTTTGTAAAACAATCTACGTTAATTTAATATTAACATAAAAATGTTTTGCTAAATAAACTTTTGTCCTATGTACTTAACAGTTCTTGGGACTCGCGCCTGATACGGCCAGTGATTGAATTTTCAACAGGTCGTTTGATGGAGCCCATAGCACCACGCATTCTTAATCAGCGGTAATGGCATATGTAACACGATGATGCGAAAGTTCTTGAATATATAGGGCTACTTCTAATGCTTTTGGTTGTGGGTGTACAAAAACAAAATCCTTAATGTACCCCCAAAGGAAGAAGTCAAAAGGCGTTAAATCAGATGACCTGAGAGCCAAAGGAGCAAAGCGCATATTCTAACACACAAAAACTCTTTTTTTTTTTTTTTCCTTTGTCTCTATTTTGGGAGTTACTGAAAGATAATGGCTTGTGGCAGTGCATGCTTTCGAACCTGGGACCTTTGGGTCTGGAGTCTCGAATATAGACAAAAGGAATTCCCCTTGCCCGGAGGTAGATAATGACTTATAAAATGGCGCAGAACTGTGCACTACAGGAGCACAGTTTTCTTTTTCTTTTGCAGTGTTTGTAACGTTCTGTGCTGTGTTTGTGTTGTGCTGTGTAATATTGATTTATTTGTATTTCCTTTATATTGATTTTAAATTAAATATCAATAGATATGCCTTAACAAAATCGTCTGATATTAAAAAAAAATTTTAGAGATGTTCTCCACAAAATCGTCTGCTATTAAAGTTAAATTAAATTGGAATGAAATGCAACAGAACTGCATACAAAGGAAAAATACTATTTTAAACTTACGAAAATAAAGCGGAACATTCTGATTCGTTAGTTATTTGAAAGAAGTGACGTTATAAATTAGCGAAATCAGTCCAGTTTTTGAGACTCAGGAACACGGTACTATTTTGCAAATAATTCTCCGTTATTTCTGTTAATATATTCCGTTTATTTTGCAATCTCTCTCGAAAATTAAGGGTGGTGGGCTGCAGACGATCCTTTATGACATATCTAGACGTCATAAGCTTTCATATGAAATAAAAATTGTCGAAATCCGTCAGGTGGTTGTGGCTGGCGAACTATCCAAAGTTTTTTCCCCATAGAGATTGTTTGGTGGAGTAATGTTTTTTTTCGATTTGGTTCGAAAATTAAGGGTGCTGTGCAGCAGACGACCCTTGATTACATATCTAGACGTCATAAGCTTTCATATGGAATAAAAATTATCGAAATCCGTCGAGTGGTTGGGGCTAGCGAACTGTCTTTACTAAAAGGTTTTACCAAATTATTTAAATATATAGATAATTTTAAATCTTGCTGAATGAAGCGGCAAGAGCAGTACCTCAGATTATTTCATGAAATATGTATTGCCTCATCTCCGATAAATTTGCATGCATATAGTCACATACATGCTTTCGCCGCAAGAATTCAAGCATCGTGAAGCGCCACCTGGTAGTCAGAAATCTATCCTCGAGCTACTAAGTTTATTGACATTTTGATTTTTGAAGAGCCTTTGCCAACGCGATGATTTATTCCTCTCAATTTAAAAATGATGGAAGGAATTCCGATATGCTCAGATAACGAAAAGAGAAATCGATTACCTATTATAGAGGTTTTAGGAGCCTCAGCTTTCACGGCATCCATATTTTACCAAGTTCGTAGTTAAATACGCTCCAAAGGGGTTTTCGCACTTAGATCGGACACGTCTGTGTCAGGTTAGCTTTTAGACTAGGGAATATCGATTCAATTAATCGATATCGGTTTCGGCAAAGTTTTCTGATGTCTGATATTCAAAGTCGAAATTGAAACCATTCTAATAGCTTTTCCAATATAAGATCGCTTAAATATTTTGAAAGTTTTGTGGAAAAATGACTATGTTTCAAAACAGCAATGCACATCATATGGCAATTGATTTCGGTACTCCAAATAAATAATAATGATTCATTGCTTTGAAATAACTGCCTTTGATTACGAATGGAAAACGTTTTGAGGTGTTTTGGTTATATTCTAGGCATTCCTTTTATGCTTTGAAATTTCATCGAATTGAAATAATATGTATATCAGTTATGATTTGTTTATGAATTTACAATTCGAAATTAACGTTTCATAGAATGATTTAAAGAAGGAATGATTTAATTAGTCTATTTGTGGCTGAAAGTGATGTAAATTACAGCAAATCGAAACGTTGCTGATGGAAAATTCATTTAAATTGAATTGGAAAATTTTGTAGCTTTATTAGAAATGGCAAAAAAAAAAAATGCGTTTCATTAGAAAGAATGTCCATATTGGTAATATAAAAATGTTCCAATATATTTTTATTTATCATTTTCTATAATAAATTAATGTATTGTGACGAAGGTAATAATGACGCAAACTTTGATAACTGAATATTATACCGATATCTTAAATACCCAGCCGACATAACTTCAGATGGTTGCCATCATAATAAGTGGTCACACTTTTTAAATCATAGAACCATAGCATTGGGATTCATGCGTTCTTCCAAGAATGAAACTAAGAAAATTGGGCTGACGATATTAACCTCAATTTTAATTAGTTTCTTGTACAGATGATTATTGACTATATTTCAAATCATTATGAATTACACTTACATTTGTTTTTCTTTTTAAAAAACAGCGGGAAAGTTCTCTATTGAAGCATTTTATGCAGGGGTGGCCAGAGCCCCCCTGTCGAGGATGGTGTGCCCCCTCGTCGGTTTTGTAGTGCTTTATTTATCCAACTAGTAGATAATAATGTTTCACACCCTTTGGGTAAGCAGGTTCGGGGTGGGCAATAAAAAAAATCTAATAGATAAATAAAGATCTGGAGAAAATTTGAGAGGGTCATCATTACGCCACTCCCCTTGTACAGTAGGTCCTGCCCCCTGTTGGGGAAACCTGTCCCACGTCGGCCAGGCCGTGCCTCCCTTAGGGCGGATTCTAACGCCCTTCCTGATTCTAGACCTCTTCCTTTTGACGAAAATGGGCCCAAGATTTGATATTGTTACGAAAAATTGCCGGGTGGGTGTACAGTGAATATAGTCCAACAAGTAGAAAATACACTTTATTCACGAATATTCGAAAAACACGAAATACAGGTAAGGGGCCGTCCATAAATGATATCACGCTTGGAGGGGAGAGGGGGTTCGTGAAATTGTGACAGTTTGTGACAAGGGGGAGGGAGGGGGTAACAAGAAGTTTGACATCACACATTTTGGTTAAAATAAAAAAAAAAAATTTAAAATCAGCAGATTAAATTTTTAAGTTATTTTGAAATTAACAGAATTCGAGGATTTTTTTAATCGGGGCTAAAAAAACTTTCGTGTGATTTTTTTTCACTTATATTCCTTTCTTTTCGAAAAAGGCATTCAGGGTAGGTTCTGAGAATATGGTAGCAGCAGAAATTCTTCACCATTAGAAGAAAACCTTCCCCTGTCACACCCTTGAAATGTCCAACAAAAGATACGTCGCCCCACCTGGGTGAGTAGCAGAACTGGCAGTGGCACAAACAGGTTGATCTTATCGAGGCGGTTTTTTTTTTAAATTCAATCTGTTTAAGAGTATTTTGTGTTCATAAA
>BGPR01040471.1:0-13944 GCA_013235015.1 Araneus ventricosus | reverse complement strand
TTTATGAACACAAAATACTCTTAAACAGATTGAATTTAAAAAAAAAACCGCCTCGATAAGATCAACCTGTTTGTGCCACTGCCAGTTCTGCTACTCACCCAGGTGGGGCGACGTATCTTTTGTTGGACATTTCAAGGGTGTGACAGGGGAAGGTTTTCTTCTAATGGTGAAGAATTTCTGCTGCTACCATATTCTCAGAACCTACCCTGAATGCCTTTTTCGAAAAGAAAGGAATATAAGTGAAAAAAAATCACACGAAAGTTTTTTTAGCCCCGATTAAAAAAATCCTCGAATTCTGTTAATTTCAAAATAACTTAAAAATTTAATCTGCTGATTTTAAATTTTTTTTTTTTATTTTAACCAAAATGTGTGATGTCAAACTTCTTGTTACCCCCTCCCTCCCCCTTGTCACAAACTGTCACAATTTCACGAACCCCCTCTCCCCTCCAAGCGTGATATCATTTATGGACGGCCCCTTACCTGTATTTCGTGTTTTTCGAATATTCGTGAATAAAGTGTATTTTCTACTTGTTGGACTATATTCACTGTACACCCACCCGGCAATTTTTCGTAACAATATCAAATCTTGGGCCCATTTTCGTCAAAAGGAAGAGGTCTAGAATCAGGAAGGGCGTTAGAATCCGCCCTAAGGGAGGCACGGCCTGGCCGACGTGGGACAGGTTTCCCCAACAGGGGGCAGGACCTACTGTACAAGGGGAGTGGCGTAATGATGACCCTCTCAAATTTTCTCCAGATCTTTATTTATCTATTAGATTTTTTTTATTGCCCACCCCGAACCTGCTTACCCAAAGGGTGTGAAACATTATTATCTACTAGTTGGATAAATAAAGCACTACAAAACCGACGAGGGGGCACACCATCCTCGACAGGGGGGCTCTGGCCACCCCTGCATAAAATGCTTCAATAGAGAACTTTCCCGCTGTTTTTTAAAAAGAAAAACAAATGTAAGTGTAATTCATAATGATTTGAAATATAGTCAATAATCATCTGTACAAGAAACTAATTAAAATTGAGGTTAATATCGTCAGCCCAATTTTCTTAGTTTCATTCTTGGAAGAACGCATGAATCCCAATGCTATGGTTCTATGATTTAAAAAGTGTGACCACTTATTATGATGGCAACCATCTGAAGTTATGTCGGCTGGGTATTTAAGATATCGGTATAATATTCAGTTATCAAAGTTTGCGTCATTATTACCTTCGTCACAATACATTAATTTATTATAGAAAATGATAAATAAAAATATATTGGAACATTTTTATATTACCAATATGGACATTCTTTCTAATGAAACGCATTTTTTTTTTTTGCCATTTCTAATAAAGCTACAAAATTTTCCAATTCAATTTAAATGAATTTTCCATCAGCAACGTTTCGATTTGCTGTAATTTACATCACTTTCAGCCACAAATAGACTAATTAAATCATTCCTTCTTTAAATCATTCTATGAAACGTTAATTTCGAATTGTAAATTCATAAACAAATCATAACTGATATACATATTATTTCAATTCGATGAAATTTCAAAGCATAAAAGGAATGCCTAGAATATAACCAAAACACCTCAAAACGTTTTCCATTCGTAATCAAAGGCAGTTATTTCAAAGCAATGAATCATTATTATTTATTTGGAGTACCGAAATCAATTGCCATATGATGTGCATTGCTGTTTTGAAACATAGTCATTTTTCCACAAAACTTTCAAAATATTTAAGCGATCTTATATTGGAAAAGCTATTAGAATGGTTTCAATTTCGACTTTGAATATCAGACATCAGAAAACTTTGCCGAAACCGATATCGATTAATTGAATCGATATTCCCTAGTCTAAAAGCTAACCTGACACAGACGTGTCCGATCTAAGTGCGAAAACCCCTTTGGAGCGTATTTAACTACGAACTTGGTAAAATATGGATGCCGTGAAAGCTGAGGCTCCTAAAACCTCTATAATAGGTAATCGATTTCTCTTTTCGTTATCTGAGCATATCGGAATTCCTTCCATCATTTTTAAATTGAGAGGAATAAATCATCGCGTTGGCAAAGGCTCTTCAAAAATCAAAATGTCAATAAACTTAGTAGCTCGAGGATAGATTTCTGACTACCAGGTGGCGCTTCACGATGCTTGAATTCTTGCGGCGAAAGCATGTATGTGACTATATGCATGCAAATTTATCGGAGATGAGGCAATACATATTTCATGAAATAATCTGAGGTACTGCTCTTGCCGCTTCATTCAGCAAGATTTAAAATTATCTATATATTTAAATAATTTGGTAAAACCTTTTAGTAAAGACAGTTCGCTAGCCCCAACCACTCGACGGATTTCGATAATTTTTATTCCATATGAAAGCTTATGACGTCTAGATATGTAATCAAGGGTCGTCTGCTGCACAGCACCCTTAATTTTCGAACCAAATCGAAAAAAAACATTACTCCACCAAACAATCTCTATGGGGAAAAAACTTTGGATAGTTCGCCAGCCACAACCACCTGACGGATTTCGACAATTTTTATTTCATATGAAAGCTTATGACGTCTAGATATGTCATAAAGGATCGTCTGCAGCCCACCACCCTTAATTTTCGAGAGAGATTGCAAAATAAACGGAATATATTAACAGAAATAACGGAGAATTATTTGCAAAATAGTACCGTGTTCCTGAGTCTCAAAAACTGGACTGATTTCGCTAATTTATAACGTCACTTCTTTCAAATAACTAACGAATCAGAATGTTCCGCTTTATTTTCGTAAGTTTAAAATAGTATTTTTCCTTTGTATGCAGTTCTGTTGCATTTCATTCCAATTTAATTTAACTTTAATAGCAGACGATTTTGTGGAGAACATCTCTAAAATTTTTTTTTAATATCAGACGATTTTGTTAAGGCATATCTATTGATATTTAATTTAAAATCAATATAAAGGAAATACAAATAAATCAATATTACACAGCACAACACAAACACAGCACAGAACGTTACAAACACTGCAAAAGAAAAAGAAAACTGTGCTCCTGTAGTGCACAGTTCTGCGCCATTTTATAAGTCATTATCTACCTCCGGGCAAGGGGAATTCCTTTTGTCTATATTCGAGACTCCAGACCCAAAGGTCCCAGGTTCGAAAGCATGCACTGCCACAAGCCATTATCTTTCAGTAACTCCCAAAATAGAGACAAAGGAAAAAAAAAAAAAAAGAGTTTTTGTGTGTTAGAATATGCGCTTTGCTCCTTTGGCTCTCAGGTCATCTGATTTAACGCCTTTTGACTTCTTCCTTTGGGGGTACATTAAGGATTTTGTTTTTGTACACCCACAACCAAAAGCATTAGAAGTAGCCCTATATATTCAAGAACTTTCGCATCATCGTGTTACATATGCCATTACCGCTGATTAAGAATGCGTGGTGCTATGGGCTCCATCAAACGACCTGTTGAAAATTCAATCACTGGCCGTATCAGGCGCGAGTCCCAAGAACTGTTAAGTACATAGGACAAAAGTTTATTTAGCAAAACATTTTTATGTTAATATTAAATTAACGTAGATTGTTTTACAAAATTTTCGAGCCTAAGAATATGTAAACTGGAGAACATACAGAGTTAACTCCTGATGGCCATAACGACCTAGACGGCCCGACATGCAAACTGCCAGACCAAAGACGAGCGCCAGAAATGTCGTATGCTTATTTTCTCCACGTCTTTCAAGAGGATCGGTAAGCGGTGCGGAGCAATCTTATCTTTTTAACAATGTTTGTTTCCCTTCCCACTTCCAATTCGAAGGGCAGATGTTCAATTTACATTAAACTTTCTGCTTGTTAACAGCTAAAATTTCTTGCTAAAGTACCTCGATATCGGAAAGTTTTAACCCAGGAAGAAATCAATAAAAATGTTAAAATTTTGTTTGATATTACTGGTGATTCGGATTTCGATTTAATGAATTTCAGAGTGGAAATTTTTTTAAGTGCATATTAACATAAAACAAAATATCGGAAAGCATGCAAATGTGCTGATTTTTTTCCTTTAAAAAACTGTGTTTGTAGCAATATAAACTATGTTTCGAAGCTCAATATTTTTCCTATCAGTATTTGAAACAGCTTTAATTATAAATACAATGACTTAAATATTTGTGCTTTAAAAATCTTAGAGATCAAATATAAAATGCGCTGATTTTTTTGGAAAATTGTGTTTTAACAATATAAAGTATTTTTCAAAGCTCAATCTTTTCCTACCAATACTTTAAACAGTCTTAATTATAAATACAATTAATTAAATATTTGATCTTTAAAAAATCTTACAGATCATTTAAAGATCAGCAGATATTATATCTTCAGAATATTGCTTAAGTCAGAAAAAGTAATTTAAAAAAAATGCAATTAAAAGTTTCCGTTCATTAGGAAAACCAGGGTTTGATTATTACATTCACTAAAATTTGGCGTTTTTCTTTTCTTCGTAGCATTTACATTTTGTGTTTAATAACAATTGTGTGCTTGCAAAAGGCAAGGGAAAGGAAAGGTTTTGACTTGGTCACTTTTAGCAGTATATCTACAATATTTGTAAATTGTTAATATTACTTAGTAAGAGAATATTCTGTCCAAGTAAATATTCTCTGGCCTGTGTCGCCTCTTTTTCTGTTTTAAAATTTTAAATTCTGAAATTTTTAGCAAATATTGGTTTATTTACTCTGGAAAAAGCTTTACTTTTCATATACCTACGTTTATTTTAATAAGTTTTGAACTCTGGAGCTTTTTTTCTCTTTTAGATACTAATAAATCTGGGCAATTTCTCTGGAAATAAATTTCTCTATGTTTAATTAAATTAAAAATTCTCCAAAGTTTTATTAAATAGTATATATTACGAGTTTACAGTGAATTATCTAGATGAGTAAACTCTTGAAATAAAAATATGTTTACTTTTAAATGATCATGTTTCTATGACTTAGCAATGATTTTAAAATAGTATCTGTATGCTCATTAAATAAAAGAGCCCCAATATCTAGAGCCCGATAGGATACGGGAATTCTCTTGTCGAATATTTTTGACAAACGTCATTTCTTTTTCACATAGACTTTTTTGAATTTTAACATTTATTAGAGTATTTCGTCGCTTAATATGCAACACCTTCTATCTCAATTTTTTGAAATTTCAAAGAGAAAAGAAATGCTCGAATTTTCACAGCAAATATCGATTATTTCTGCATTTTTTAAATATCCGACATAAAGATGAAATCACATATTCCAACCAGGCCTGGAAAAAATTCAGAAATCTTCGTTTTTGGTTGAGAAAAACTGAGAATTTCTTTCCTCTTTGAAATTTCAAAAAATTGAGATAGGTGGTGTTGCATATTCGAAGATTTCATGAATAAAATAATTTTGACTGGAGTCATTATAATGAATTATAGATACTAGATTATGCACAAGTTAGAGGAAGAAAAAATTTCTATTTTTCAGGAGCAAAACAATTTTTATTTTACAGCTTGTTTTTATTTACGGCTTATTTTGTTTTTATGTACTCAGGGTTGTTTTTTAAAAACAAGATTGGCTGGTTTCTAATTTGAATTTGCTCTGTGTTTTATATTCTCTTCTGTTATAATATATTTAAATTTCTAAACTAGCTTGCTTTGCATCACCTTATAAAATTTTAAAATTTTCCAAAAAAATTGTCTATATTGCGAAAAGCTTAGATAAATTAAAATCAAAAAGGTTGATTTTCTTAAAAATTGTCAAAGTATTGAAAAATATTAATTATTCTTTTGTAGTTTCACGGTTGAATAAAGTAGAGATATGTGTAATGCCATGAATATGTCGATGCCCAAAGTGAAATTTTATTATTCATTATTATTGTTTCTTTAAAAAAATTGCAACGCCTTTTCGTGGAAGTAAAACCTACTATAGTAAGATCATAGAATTCCGAATTTACCTTTTTATGCATATGCAAGTATCGGTACACTAATATTTTAAGTAATTACATTTCTACGTTTTTTTATGAAGAAGTTAATAAAGTAATATCTTTGAAATCAGAAGTGCCATATTTATTTTTAAATACCACGGACACTCATTATCATTCTATTTAGTACAATATTTTTTCCATTACTTTCCTAAATCTGTGTTTAATTTAGTATGAGTGTCATAAACTTATTTTCGTCTTAATTATAACCATACGGAAGGTTTACCTTTAAGGAAATCAGACAGCGTTTTTAAGACGTGACAAAAGATAGCACAAACAAATAATAATAGTTTACACATTTATAAATATCAAGAAAATGTGAATAGCTATCCTGTTCATGATATTCCTTTTCAATAAGCAACATGTCTATACACTTTTCTGAAAATGTTCATTGAAAATTAATTATTGATATTTTAATTTTGTGAATGTTGATTACTTTCTCAACTACAAAATGCTATCTGAATTAACTCCCCACTCTTTTTGAGTTGAATGTAAAAAAAAAAGAAGTTGGAATTTTTTTAATGTTTCTTAATCCAAGAAATTATATTACTTATACAATAGAAATTATTAAACTTCTATCGGTATAGCGAAATGACAATTAAAAGTATATGGGTATTATCTCATCCGTGTACTCGAGGTTTCGCAATATTGAGGACAAAAAGAATTCTTTGTTCTAAAAAATACCCCGGAGTTATAAAAAAACATTTCCTTCAAAATAAATCGTCAATGCACTATAATCAGCAAACAAGCAAAAAGAATTTCACACTATCTCAGGCATTGTTAGTAAAGTCCTTTCTTCTAGTAACAAAAGTTTTTATTAAATAAGTTCTTTTAATTTATACAGAGTAACTAAGTTGCGATATACTGGAGGTTTATCGATCAAAATGTCGATTATTTTCTCATCTCTTCGCTCTGTGGCAAAACAAAAACCTTCTGCCAAAAATAAGGGGAAAAAAAAACCCTTTTGAAAAAAGTTTAATCTTCCCAATATTCAAATACATACTTTCAAGGTAACCCGATAAAAATCATATTAAAGTAGAGTAAGGCAAAGCACCTTTTATTCATTATTAATATTCAATAACTGAACATAAAGATTACCGATACAATATCGGTTTTATGAATTCTCGAAGAATTCGCAACAATTCAACGCTCCCACATCTATTATCAAGTAAAGGCTTTCTTTTCCTTTTTGATACTTTTCATTAACATATTCTTCTTTTAACTTAACAAAGAACGAGATCCCTTTTATTAAACTTTCCGATTTTATTTTCTCCATTTTCTAACAGAACAAAGAAAATCAGTTGCCGAGCGCAGGTGACTCGCGCTACGAGTAGAAAAAAAATATGGTAAATAATAAACTGAACATAAATTAAGTTCAGCTCGAGATAAATCTGGGGAAATTCGTTAGAGCTCTTATACCTAGGGTTGCTATAATTGCCAAGCATTGATATGGCACGTTTAAGTGCTAAATAAATAAAACATGAAAAAGGGGGTAGGTAATGGTTTATTATATTCTTATAAAAATCAATAAAGTCTAAGCAATCTAATAAAATGAACACGTAGTATAATAAAAAAGATATAAGGCTAATCCTTTTTAGCCCAGTTATTTTTTAAAGTTGATTTTACTTTTTTAATTCTATCATTTTCTTCTTTCACACAAAAATAAATTAAGATTCAAGTCATTTTAAAATTATAATGGCAAATCAAAAGGATTTCATTTGTCTTCACTAACAACCTGTTTCTTTCGATTGACCATTGAGTTGACATTAGGGGATTCCCCCCCCCCCCACACACACATTTGCATTGTAGGCTAGAATATCAAATATGTATTCGTATAACTTTAGTAGACTCGACTTCTGATCAATATACCTTGTATTTGCAGAAAACTTCAGCCATTTATCTTTCATACCCAGTTTCATAGTTGAAATTCAGTTTTGATTGGTATTATTTTTCTCTAAATAATCTTTTAGATATACAAGCTGTTTGATTATAATGTCACTATTGCCAATATCGATGTTTTTCACTTGTAAATATGCAATAGTACATTCATAATATTTTTTTGTCCCGGGACAGAAACGGGACGAATAGTAATACGGGACTGAGTAGTGATATACGGTGACAGTCCCGTATATACGGGGCGTATGACAACTCTACTTATACCAGGCATGAAATCTTCCTTTTATTTTTTCCTATCATGATTTGTGAACAAAGAAGACTGCCCTAGTAGCATGAACTCATCGTTTTTTGCCTGGCCTTTCATTTCCAATGTCTTCGAGACCATATCGTTTAGATCAGTATCCGAGAACCGGTTTCCCTTTTGGTAAATTTGATCGGAAAATGATATATTTATAAGCAGTTTTTCCGATGAAAATTTGCTAATCTTAAATTCACGGCATAAAGATATCGTTCCGATATCGGATAATACTGAAAATTGCATGAAATCACTGTTATTTTCTAATAGTCAAATTTGGTTGGTCAACGACCCTGTGATGTGTCGCTCGAAAGACAAAAAAACACACACAAAACAAACTCGGAATTTGCACTTTTTAAAGTCTAACTTGATTTTATAAATTCTGAAATTGAAATAAGAAAAAATCGTCAAAATAAACAAGCAAAACGTTACGTGTCAAATCGGAGAATGAAGTATCATGAATATCACTAGATAGTGAGAAGGAATTTCAAAATTTTACACATAATTATTTGTCATCAGTTTGTCTACACGAAGTAACTGTACTTTCTCTGCTAATGGACGGTTGATCAGGATAACTCTAGTGGGGAGAAAACTGAATGGACAGTGTGACCTCGGTGATGTAACTGAGTGGACACCTGGTGAACGTTAAACCCCGACGTAAAGACTGTTGTTAATAAAACCTCGGTGGTTCAGAGAAACGCTCTACTACCATCCTGGACATTAAATAAGGACTTATGAAACGGTTTGTAAAAACTTCGGCAAAAGATGTAGAATGCCTGAAGTAACTTTGTTCAAGGTTTTCTCAACTTTCGGATGCCTGTAAGACGGAATATTTGTAGGTGCTGTCATACGAAGACTTTAACTTGCTGCTTCATTTATGGAAATTGCAAACGTAACCGAAAAGGATGCATGGGTCACATTTAAGGATAAAATCACAATGTTTTTGAAAATACTAAGGGTTTGGATTTTTTTTTAAAATTAAAGTTAAATGAGTTTGGACAATATTGAAGAAGCAGGCTGCTTGGGTTTCTGCCTGGGATTTCTCCTGCGAGGAGCTAGTTCATTTTCTGTTTTATATATTTGTATGGAAGGAGCCTTAAGTGAGGAAACTAGAGACAGACTCCACCAATTTATAAAGGATGCGGGAGAACATTACGAAAGAAGTTAGAATGTTACTATGCTGGTTGACTATTGCTGGATGCCTGAGATATTGATGAAGATGCTAGAAGAATGATTAAAATAGGAGAAATCCGATTCCCCAGCCTAAGGGATTGAAAATTGGTCGCCAGTTAATCTTTTAATTTAAAGTGCCTTGTTAAAGTTCTAGTATTTGTTCATTTTACATAAAAAAATTCCGTTTTTTCATCCAGTGTATTATTTTATAAACATACAGCCAATATGTTGGCTTCTTGTCTAATTAACTATTTAAATTAGTCGTTCATAAGATGTTTCTTTAAAAGACAAAACAACATTTATTAAACGACAAAAAATACATCTCGTAAATTATTCAACATCGCACATCGTATAGCCTTTATTCTATTTACTAATTTTGACCAATGGATACCCTCCCACGTGGATATTTATGGAAACGAGGTTGCTGACGATTTGGCGAAGTAGGGCACGGATGAACCTTTGTGTTCCTTCCTTACATTTGACGAGATTTATTCCATCAGAAAAAACAAAGATTTAAAGACGTGGAGGGTCCCTCCATCCCATGATTGGTATAAGCGGAGCAGTCCTGGTGGCTCCATTGGCCTTGCCTGTGATAAAGCCGACTAGACCGCGCTGTCAAGATTTGTTAGCCGTCACCTGAGGAGTTGCTCCTTTAGCCACGGTGACAAAGTTTTTCCGGTCTGCGCAAAGTGTGGAATAGCGAGTGCGTCCCCAGAGCACATCCTCTCTTGTCTTCGCCTATCTAGGGAGACTTTCGAGACGGATCCTTTGCTTGCTCTAGATTTCTTGAGGATGAATGTGCTCATGGATGATGTCTAGCTGCCGCTAGACAGAGAGAGATTAGTAACAACAACAACTAATTTTGAATTAAAATCAGAAGCAAGATAAGATCTTACTGCTGCCATTCCTCTGAAAACATACTCTCTTATAACAATAAATAAATAGCAGTCATGATTTTGTCAGCCATGAAAAGGAAATATGCATATAAATATTTAAAATGAAACTGTATATGATAGTGGAAAACAGAAGTCATTTTTGGTTTAAGCGCACCAAAAAACATAGAGCTCATACAAAATATAGCACAGTACTGAAAAAAACTATTTGCAAAGTTTTGCGTATAAAATTTAAAAGAGCATTTCATTCTATTTCTTAGAACATACCTGAAACAAATATCCAACGTAGATTAATTACCTTTACTACTCTCCTTTTTACTACTGACATTTCGTCCTCACATTTATAATTTGAAAAGAAAATCCATGCAAACATTAAATATTATGAAAGTCTTGGCCAATACCTCTTGGGGTGCGGACAGAGCGTCTTTGATGAAAATATACAAATCCATTGTACGCTCCAAGATTGATTACGGGGCACCAATATATGGATCAGCTGCCAAGTCAATCTTGAAAATCCTGGATGTAGCTCACAATCAAGGACTCCGCATAGACACAGGGGCTTTTAGAACATCGCCAATTTCCAGTTTACATGTTTCAGGTGGTGAACCCTCCTTAGAACTCAGGCGGCAGAGGCTTTCCCTTTGCTATTTTTATAAAATAAAGAGTGTTGAATTCCACCCAATGTGCAGTAAGGTTATTAATCCTATCTACGGATCTCTTTTTTCTATTAAATTGTCATTTACTCCAACTTTTGGATTCCGTATCGGAGAAATTATAAGAACGTTTAAAATTCAAGACTTTCCAGTTGTTGTTAGTATTAACGGCCCCCCTCCATGGCAGGAGGAACATTTTGGTTTTATTGATGACTTCGTACACTTCTTAAAACAATCTACATCTGATATGATTTTTCAGAAACTTTTTTTATGAACACAGACAAAGATATCGTAGCTTTATTCCTGTGTATACAGATGGCTCAAAATTTGAAGATCATGTTGGCTCAGCTACTGTTTTCCAAGATATAGCAATTGCCGAAAAACTCCACCCTTTTTGTTCCGTATTCACATCTGAACTTTATGCAATATACTTAGGCCTTTTAAAAATAGCTACGTCATCATTTTCTAAATTTATAATATATACTGATTCCAAAAGTAGTATTGAAGCCCTTAAAAACATTTCACCGGTAAGTCACCCTTTAGTTTTAAATTGCTTACAAATCTACAACTCCCTCAAAAATCACTTCACAATTAAATTTTGTTGGATCCCGGGACATGTTGGAATTCGGGGAAATGAAAAAGCTGACAAGGCAGCAAAAGGCTCAGTCATTATGGGAGAGAGGTTTGTTGTATTGCCTGACGCATTACAAGCAATTAAAATAGCCCGGAACCAAGTTTGGCAATCAATATGGGAAGTACAATGTACAAATAAATTATTCCAAATTCAGCCGCCTGTCAAAGGTTTTAAAAACTTAGCCTTACCAAGAAAATATGACGTCATTTTAACAAGACTTCGTATAGGTCATACCTACTTAACGCAAAAATACCTTTTACATTCTGAC
The DNA here is from genome assembly GCA_013235015.1 of Araneus ventricosus. Lineage (NCBI taxonomy): Eukaryota > Metazoa > Arthropoda > Arachnida > Araneae > Araneidae > Araneus > Araneus ventricosus. Next base: position 2,178 of record BGPR01040471.1, on the reverse strand, counting down.
CCTGCACCTGTTTGCCCTAGATGCAAGTGCATGTTAACAATAAAGCATATATTGTGTACATGCAAGAATTTTACTCGTCAACGACTTGCCCACTTTGGAGCGATTAATGTTAATCTTAATAATATTTTAGGAGACAATATCCATGCAAATATTTTTAACTTTTTAAAAGATATTCAACTCTTACATGAGATTTAATCTTGTCACTTTTAGCAATGTTTCAATTTGATTTTTGATAATTGATTCTTTCTTTTTAACCAGTGTTTCGCGCAGTATGGCCAGTTCTGGCCCTTCTGCCATAAAACCAAAACCTTTTTACTACTGCTTATGCAACGGTTCCGGGAATGATAGTTAAAATAGTGTGCAATAAAGTTTAGTTTCGTTTATTTCAACTGAAATAAATTACTTGCTATGATATACAAACTTTTTCCCATTCGATGCAGGAAATCCTGGATTTCTCTCAGTAAAGGCTCCTCTTTGTGGACTGTGGCGAAATTCCACATCAATAGGCATGACATTCTTTAAAAAGTAGAAATTATTATCTAAATATTTCATGCACAATTGCTCATAAGGAAGAAGAACATCCTCCGTGATTTAAACTTGATAGAAAGAACTCATTATTTTGGAAAATAGCTGCTAATTTTCTAATGAAAAAGTCATTCTTAATAATTCAATACCAAAATACAACCCATGACATGGCAATATTGAATAAATGCAATCCCAGATTTCTTCGAGTTGCAGTGGAAATAGAGAATAGTATCTACTGAAGCTAAACTGAACTACGAACAGCAAAAATTTAACAAACATCTGGTCAATAGAAATGGCCACTACTCGGTATAGAAAGGGCAACAGCTTTCGTCCTGCAGGTCGTTCGTGCCAATATTAGAGCAACTGAGAAAACAAAACAATTCTGGACGGGAAGTTACGATAATCCTAAAAGGCGAATTGTCACGTTCATAAAGACCCATTTTTCCCACACCTGGTGTGGGAAAAAATACTCCAGGTTTATATAAGATAGTGCAATATCTATCAAGAACATTATATTCACTAACATTATTAATGACATTAACAATATTATATTCAATAACATTATTGAAATGGAAGCATAAATGACAAAGAATGGGTGCTAAACTAGGCATCTTAATAAAATAGTCTTATAATTTATGTTTTTAATTTCAGCCTGAAACTAAAATTATGTTAACTTCTGTATTTAAATATCAGGTTAATTCAAATGCATCACAATTGTTTATAGACCTAAATTAAATTTAAGCCTCGGAGATTCTGGACCATTGTGTCAGTGCCCTCTGTTAAGAAGCCTTATACTAATGTACCCCAGCCCAAACAGACGGGGACACTTTTGGAGCCCTGTTATGAATATGATGGTAAGTTCTATGCTCCCCGTTGGGGCACACTGCGACCGTATCTCAGATTTCAGAGTGAAACCTCTGATCTTTTCCTTTTTCGCAATGATTTCGAAACACCCGCCGTAAGTATCTAATTTACATAACATATCATAGTCCAAACTATTATGAATATCGGCTATTTTTAAAATCTTGAAACGAAAAGATACTGGTTGTACAGAAAGGTATTCCATACCAGCCATTGTTAGAATAAGTTATATTCGACAACCTTCTCGCATGTAAACTTTATTTATTCTTTCAAACCACTATCTCCAAAGAGATGCGATTTTTAAATAAAAAAAAAGATTTATTCGCTTGCCGCATTGTAGCCATCACTCTAGAAAATTAGATATTAAAGTATTTATAAATAATAAAGTGATGTGTATATAAAATTAATCCTTAATGCTATTTTGGATACCTTCTAACAGTACAGAAATGGTATACAGAATCTCGAACATGAAGTCTCGAAAAGAAAATGCTTTAATTTAAAGTTTTAAAATTTCAGGTATTCGTTAGAAAAATAATGAATATTTCCCTCCAAATGTTTTTTATAAAAAAATATTATACACTTCAACACATGCGATCCTTTTGGCACCAGTTTTTCCAAATATTGCTACCATTATTGGGCATTCCGATTATTACGAAAGATAGAAAAAAGTCTTTCGCACCAGAAGATTTTTCTGTCAAATCTTATAGGTGCTCAAGCTGATTAAAGTTTTAATTTCTAGAAGGTAGGTAACAGAAACGAATATAGAATAAAATGATTAAATAAATAAAAAAA
>BGPR01040470.1:0-13944 GCA_013235015.1 Araneus ventricosus | reverse complement strand
TTTTTTTATACAGGGTATTTCAAAACTCGTGGTAGTTACCAGGAGTGGCGCTAGTACCTGCCAGACGAGGGGCACGACTTGTTGTACAGAGAGGGGGGAGGAATGTAATCAAATTGCTCTCAAACTTTCGCCAGATCTTTATTTATCTGCTAGTTGAATACCCCATTGCGTGAAAGGGCTACAAAAATTTTCCTCGACGGGGGGTCATAGCATCCCCTATAGGGGGCCCGGTCCCCGAACTGGCGCCACGCCTGGTAGTTACGTTAGGATGTGATAAACACAACTAGACAAGCAAAAATCATCATACAGTATATGCTTGGAACTCTACAGATGAAGCGCTAGAATTAGTTTAGTTATATTAACGTCCCGTTTTGAAGCAACACGAGGTTTATTTTGAGACGGACCTCCTAATTTTGAACCTCGGTCAGACGACGAGGAAGAAACCTGAGTTGGCATTCCCTCGCCCAACTTCCGCACTACACTAACGGGTGGACTTTTGGATCTCTACGTATGATTTAAAGTGTAACAGGCTCAATACATGACGGATCTTCAGTAGAACCGGGTCTCGAACCTGGAACCCTCCGGCCCCAAAGCAGAGACCTTAGCACTAGGCCACCGCGGTCTCGAAGCGCTAGAGGGCTCTTTCCAGTAGTCTATCCCATGTTACCTTGTGAACACGATAACTGGAGTCATATTTTTATTAGATTTGAACAGGCGAGTAACGTTGTATGAAGGATGAAAATCTCTGCCGATTTCGTAGATGAGACATCCAGCTGAAAAGGGGTGGAAATGGTGCTTGTGGGCGGGGCTGTTTTATCCAATGGGCGAATTGGGCTGTAGCCCAGGGGCACCATTGATGCAAAGGAGCTTAAAAATTTACTATACCGATTTTATTTAAATTTTGAATCTGAAAATTTCAATTATAATTTTAAATATGTTACAAGCCCTAATTGTATTTTTACTTTTAACTAGACAGGCATCAATTTTTAATGTTAAATAAACATGTGTATCGTAATGCATATTTTCGTGTAAAATAATTAAAAATGTTGGATAAAATACAAAGTGTTCATATATGCTTTATTATACCAATTCAAATCTTAAGAATATCATTATATTTTTGTATTTAATAAATACATATAAGGTAATCGAAAAAAATACCTTTTTATATAATGTGTGTGATGTTTATTTATGTTAAAATTAATCATGCATACAATCGGGGGAGGGCTTGTAAAATTCAATTTTTAAAAGGTTCCCATCTGCAAAAATTGTAAGGCGTTGATCACAAAATTGGGGATTATTTTGCTCATTTATATTATTAGTTAGATATTTTCGTTGGAGCTTCAAATTATTCTAGCCCAGAGCGCTCGGGTCTGTTAAGACGACCCTAGTTGTGGGGGTTGAAATTTTAACTTCTTCATAACTCCCTTATGATTGAAGATAGAAAGACGAATTATGGTCTCATCATAACGAACAACTTTTGTACTGGAAGTTTTTCTGATAGCTGCTGTTGCTATGATAGGGGGCTGAAAAATGATTTTCAACCCCCGACTTCGACTGCTTTTAACTGAAGCTTGTTGCACCTCGTTGGAAAGCTGCATAAGTTGCATTATCTTCACTCTGCTTGCAACATATTACTCGCCGGTTCAAATCCAATGAAAATTGCTATAGTTACCGCGTTCACAAGATAACATGGCACAGATTGCTGGAAAACGCCCTCTAATGCCCCACGATCGAGTTCCGAGTATATATTGCATGGTGCTTTATGCTTGTCTAGTTGTGTTCTATCATCTCCTTACGGTAGCTACCATGAGTTTTGAATCACCCTGTGTTCACCTCCTTAGCATATTACATTATCTTCTTAATCTTTTTGAATGATAGCAATTTATCTGGATTGAGAACAATCCTGCTGTTTTATATATTGGTGCAGTTTTTAATACTTAATTCACTTGATGTCATTGTACAGGAGAAACGTAATTCTACAAGTCGTCTAGCATCCACTTGCCCGTCTTTTTATGCTATGATGCGTCATCACTCCCCCCCACCTTCCTACAAGATGTGCAATAGATTTATAGTTAAATTCGTTGGGGCCCTCAGCATTATCCTGACAATGGACTCGTCTCCGGGACCAGGGGCGAGGTGTCCCGTAATCAAGAAGTTAAATTCGTTGGGCGCATTTGACGTCTGTAATATGAGCATGAATTAACTCCACTGTAAAATAAAAGCTTTTCTATAATGCGAATTATACATCAGGAATTTGCCGATTATAGAACAGGTGGTCCACACAACCAAGAAGGTTGGGTACCACTGAATTAGTCAAATACCGATCACCATTCTTGTAAAAATTGAAAGAAGTGGCAATTTAGTGGATGAGCCGATTTATCAGATCTAAAAATATTTGTTTCAATTGATTTGAAATTTCAGATAAGGACTCTAAATATAGAACGATGGCTTAATGGGGTTTGGTTGTTTACCCCGTTTTGTATACAATCCTTTCCGCCTTTCTAAATTTATTATTTCAAAAGGAAATACAATAATTATCGTTTCGAATGTTAATGACGCTTCCTGCTGGAAGTTGACGCTTAACCAAAAATAATCCGCGCAGACGATAATTTTGTTTTTAACAGAGTGAACCAGCCAGTGAACCTTACTAGCGTGATTTAAGTGCAGAATTAGGAAACGAAAATTAGATGTCTGGAATAATAATAAATTTATAATTATAGATATTTTTCCTGGTTGGAAGTTCTTCGTTGTATAGTTATCAGTTTTAGCTATCTTTTTTTTTTAATTCTGTAATATTTCCGAATTAAATTAATAAAAAAAGACAACAAAACGAGACATCATCATTTTTTCGTTTCCTTTAAATTCATAATTGCTCTTGCGGTTTTAAGTTGAGCATTATCTCGTAATTAATTGATAATTGTGTTTTCCCATCAGCTGATTTATGTGTGGTATTTTTCAAACGGAAAAATTATAATTTTAATCCATATTGTATTTTAGACAAGTTTGGGTTTTATGTTGGGTTTCTAAACGAATCAAGATGTTTTTGTTTGTTTCGGAAAAAAAAAATTATAAAACATAAACCAAATTATTTGCAGACTAAAAACAAATAAAGTGGGAAATTATTAATAAAATATAAGCAAATCAAGTAGGAAATCATTTATAGAATATAAACAAATTAATTGGAAAGATTTTAAGAATATATATCTTACTTTTTATGTGTTTGATTTTGTAGTACATACATCATATTTGTGCGGGCATTATTTACATTAGTGGGTTAGAAACTATTTTCTGAAACATGTGACATCAGCTCTAATTAATTTTCAGAAGTATTTTACAACCATCTCTTGTACATCATATAGAATTGTATAGTTGATATTTAGTAATAAAAAAATATTTTTTTTTCGGTGCAGTTTTAATTCTCCTATAGGTTCCGCGGCATGCGATAACATTATTCAGAACATTATCAAATCATTCTTCGTCTTTCGTGAAACTAGAATTTCATAACTACGAATGACTTCACGATAAGCCACTGACCCACCCTTTGCTGATGCAAAACTAGAGATAAAGGTAACTCAAGTTCAGCGGCCCATTTACTGTAACTCATTCTTTCGGCTTCCTGCCTCACCTTTGTAGAACATGTAGACCGAACGTCTAGGTTGTAGGGAGAGAGGTCAAGTGCTTTACGGAGAACTTTTTTTATTCTTCTTCAACAAAAGTAGAAAACCGAGGTACCGGTGAAGTCTGTATTTTGCATAGAAAAGAAGTTCCGATTGTACTTTTTCGCTCTTTTTCTTCCTTACCGCATAGAACTCGCCGGTTAATAAATACGGAAGAGGAACTACGTTGTGCTGCTAAAAATAGATGTACCGTGACAGGTTCGTTAACTACTAATCCGTGTTCTATAATCGGATGACATTTACTGCAAATCCGTTTTTTTTTGTGTTGTGAATATAGAAATAACTTTTAATTGATGAGTATTGTGCTGCGTCTGTCGATAATAATATGCGTGGAAATCCATACCAACCACTTGTATACATTTTTAATTGCCTCAGCCTTCAGTACCCTAACCTTGAATTAAGTGCAACTGTCAAATTGATACTGACTACGTCAATGGATTAAATTTGTGCGAGGCCACAGTCGCATGATAAAAGTGACTAATTGCTCGTGTCATCTAGACTTGTAACCGACTGTTGCACTGAGTGACACAATGCACATGCATATATCATTTTGTTCTGTGCTGTAATGCTGGATTTGCATTTGGCGCATGTCTTTAAGTAGAAAAAATAGCTTTATTTTCTCGTATTTGACAATTATATCGCAAAAGAGAACGAAAATTGTTATCTGAACGCGTTTTCCAAATGTTCTGAACAATCTTGAAGCAAGAGTTGCAGGAATTCTGAAGTTTAGAATATAAATCTACGTCATACTGTGTAATGTGTTCTTTTAGATATCAAATTTTATCCAATACATTGGTGTGCTTATTTATTAACTAGCTAATGAAAATTTAAATGTTATATTATAAATAAATTAAGCAAAATTACCTAAATATGTTATTAATTCAAAAATATCAATACAATTTAGATTAGTCTTCAATAACGCCAATGAACACGAATGATGCTAAAGTAAATAGCAAACGATATTGGATAAAGCTTAAGATTATACAAAACCACAAAAGTTATATAAATTTCTAATGCAAGAATTAGAATTATATTATTAAAAAATATATAAAACAAAATGCAAACGATTATTTTAGATAGCAAAATTATTCTTAACGTTACAAACAGAAAATGAAATATATACAATGGATTCCAAATTTAAATTTGGCTGTATTGACTTTGGCGGGAATTGTGTTGTCGTAGACACTAATCGCTTATTATAAATCGCTTATACAGAAGTGAAATTTTATTAACATTTGTTATTTGCATTTTCTGTTTCTAATTTCAAGAAGATTTAGGGAAGGGCTTCTTAAACTGTGGATTCCGATACAATTTGTGGTAGCTTAGAAAAAATATTAGGGCTATGGAAACTCTAACGGGGTTTTCTTTTTTCAGATTCCCGAATATCTGTAAGTAAACTTCTAACATTTTTAGTTTTAGTTTATTTACGTCCCGTTTTGCAGCAACACGGGGGCTAGTAAAATAATTAAGAAAATCGCGTCTGATAAGATTCCATTAAAATTTGAAAAATAGCTTAAAAAATCAGTTGAAATTAAAAAATATTTTTAATTCTAAATTTTCTTCTTTATTTTTTAGATAAGGGTCCGTAAAAGTTTTCTGATGAAAACGGGGATCTTGAAAATTCTTTCTACATGAAGAGAGATCGTGAGCTCTAACTAGGGGAAATGGCGAAAGTCATGATTATATGTTAAGATAACTAACAGTTGACTTCTAAAAGTTCACTATTTCAATTAAAATTTTGACTATTTTGCGATCTTCAGAAGAATATGGCGAGATGACCAACTTATTTAGTCCTCCTACCCAAATAAGTTGGGGTTTATTATTGTTGGAGGCTTTGTGTTCTGGTGGTAGTCTCGATGTCGGTATAGAAATAGAAAATCTGTTGTGAGATATGAGCCTTGTGTATGTTAAATATGTCATCGGGAATGAAATGTACTCTGGTTGGTGTGGCATGGAAGTTTTTAGAGTGGGTTATCTGCTCAAGTGTCATTAGCTTTATCTGACCATGGTTTACAACAAAGAGATCCGTTCCAAAATAGACCTCATGAACTCTTTAAACTAATACACGATACCAAACTATGATTTGGACAGTTCTAACTGCTGCCTCCTCCAGATAGTCAATACTAAATTCATTGAATTAATTGTAAAATCATATTTGGCATATTTTGAATACATGTGATAATGTAGAAAAAGTTGGGAAATCGCAGACTTTCATGTAAAGCAAAAACATTCTACTAAAAAGATGTTATTAAATATTTGCATATTCCAATCTATGATACAGTTAGTAAAGCTCTTAGTAATCTGAAAATTGTTAAAAAAGGGAACAAAAATGCTTTAAAGTTTTTTTTTCACATAGCAGTCTAATCGAAATTTATATACAGTCGAACCGCGATATAGCGAACCCGGTATATAACGATCCCTCGGTTACAGCGAACCTTTCACATGGTCCCAACTGAAGCCCTATGTTAATAATGTATTTTCATACGTTTACAACAAACTGCAAACACTAGAGACTCGGTTATAGCAAACTGAAAATTTCTAAAACTTCAAACTCTTCACTTGCTCAAAGGGACATACTTTACTAATTGTGCTCAAGTCAACCCAACTTCTACAAGAGTTACCCCTTTTGCATGAAATACTCTGGTTCAGAGACCACATTCCTCACCTATTGTACCTTTGTTAGAGTCGTTGCTAACCCCATAAGTGGGACAAAGGAACAACAGGCAAGGCTCTTTGCAGTTTCTATTTCCCCTCCTCCCCCCGATGGACACCTGGCCTAGTGTCAACCAGGGAAGGGGGTACTTTCTGGTCAGACGACCCAGGAGCAATCACGTGTTTTCTCTGCCATTTTTGTTTAATTGCTTAGCTTATCATTCTTAAAAAGTTTATTATAGAAGTAGTATCTTAGCACGGTAGGGCATTTTTTTTTGCAAATACGGATACAGCGAACCTCGGTTAAAACGAACTTCTGAGTCGGTCCGTTGAAGGTTCGTTATAACGGGGTTTATCTGTATATTCATAAAAGAGAAAATCACTCGCCGACTCGTCACGAAATGTTTCAAACCACTAGCACTAGAAATTTGGCAGGGGTTTACTTCTTGGGTAGTAGGTGCTCACTAAGAAAGGATTTTTCTAAGTTTCAATTGTAATTTTAATTAAAAATTACCCGAAATTTTAACGTTTTGCCACAATAACGTCGAAGCGTATTATTGCAAAAAATAAATAAATAAATAAATATTTAACGTCATTTTAAAGTGTAAAAAATTAGGTTTTCAAAAAACCAATTTCATTTCCATGCAACATTCTGTTTAATTTTAATTAGTTTTTCAAAATGTTTTCAAACACAATTTATAACAATTCTTTTATTGATCTCGCGTGCAAGAATGTCTTTTTTCTTTTCTGTACTTATTTTACGAATACTTTCTAATTCTTTTATATTTAATTTATATCATTATAATATTTTATATAAAAGTATTTTTAACATAAAAACTATTAGACGTGAAGGTATTTTTATCCCGAGCAGCAAGGAACCAATAACGTGTTGCTACGGGGACTAAGTCACGGGCCTCAGCTAGTGAAGAATAAAATTTCACCTAAGTTTATTCAATAATTATTTGTCAATTACTCAATCTCAAAATTCCAATTATTGGCTAAGGAGCATTGCATGCCAGACTTACTAAGAAAATCGGCTTTCATGTAGTAATGGCTGAAATTCTGAATATGGATCATGAATATCAAAATTTTTAATTAAATCATAAGATAATCAAATATGCATGGGTGTTGCTCAATACTTCTCATATAACTTGAATAAACTTACCCTTTCGAATAAGGAGTTAAAACCTCTATCTGCAGAATGTTTCAGTTTAGAAAATGCATAATAATTTTTCAAAACAAGAACGACTTAGAATTCTGTTTGAATACCACACGGATTCTTATATGGATAGAAGCAAGAATACGTTCATAAATATGTCATCTAATTAGGTAATAAGAAATTTATATGGAAAAAGGGCTAATTGGACGCAGTTATGCAAATGGGAACCAACTCCAAAATACCCCTTTTACCAACGTAATTGTTTGTGCAGAGCTTTTTATTAAAAAATTCTAATTATGCTTTTTTCCAAAATTGATTATTGCATTTTAACTAATTTATTGTACAACGGATTGCAATTGACGCAATTTCGTATCGGAAATCACACGCACGTACCCCAGTTTATACTGTAGTGAATACGAAACCCATGACATGATGGTTGGTTCCGATTGGATAACTGCAACCATTTAACCTTAGTGAAAACAAGGACTGTTAATACCAATTAGGTTTCTGGACGAAACCCTCTAGCAATTATTCTAATTCGTATGCGTAGGTCAATGATTCATGCAAATTTTACGCCGCTATTATGTGGAGATAAGAACATTTTTCTTGGACTGAAACATTATTTATTTCTCTGTCAAAGGCTCTGTTGCTATAGGTCCTTCAATCAATTTAATGTTTTTAAAAAATTTTATGATGTGAATTACTGGTATGCTGTCCTTGTATTGTTATTAAGTAATTTGGTTTTGTTTTATTTTTTCGTTTGTTTTCTATTGCTGCTCCTTATGCTATCATAATAAATTATTTTTTATAACAGCGTTGCTCGTAATTATTTGTTTTGACTTTTCCCTGAATTGAAAAAGCAATTTAAAAAATCTTCAAGATAATAAATTAGTTTTTTCCCATCGAAACCAAATGTTTTTTCAATTCCTACTATTAGTTCACACTCTCCCTATATATATATATAATCTTGTTCAAATTTTGCAATCGATTTTAAACTAACTTCCCGATGAGCTGGAGACTTGAAATTTTAAACATAGCTCAGAACTAGATGACAATGCAATATTAATTCGCTTTCTTGTGTGTCTGTTTGTCTGTCATTTCATATTTTGCATGACGCATGCGCAGTACGTTTTTCATTATATCTCGAAAACTTGGAACATTACAGATTTGGTTCTTGGATGTATAGTTGGCCATGGGATCATTGAAGTACCCCCATATTTTAGCCATATCTTTGCGCATGCGCAGTACATTTTTCATTATATCTCGAATCACCTAAGTAGGAATTGATTTAAAAATTTTTTTTATATTACTTGTTTTTTTTTCTACTATTCAAAATCTCTTTATTTTTTTGTGTTGCTTATAAACATTTTTCAAACGCATATTTTAAAATGAATCTTAACATTACCTTTTTTTCTTTTTAGAACCCACGTGGCAGAGCTTTCGAGGTGAGTGAAATCAACTATTTTTTTAAGTGATTATTCTTGCTAGTGGCCTAGCATTTCAGTATATGAGTTATTCTAACTCGCTAATCTTATAATATTTATTTTGTGCTTAATGCTTACGTAAGAATAATGATTAAAACTCATTCTAAAGTACCACCTGGAAGAACGCTATAAAATGTATTTGGATTGAATCTGAAAAATTTTTTTGTAAATTCCGTTGCTATTATGTTCTGTCAAAGAATTCACTGTTCTACCTTCTTGCGAATTTCATAAACTTTTAATGCCTGCGTAAGTATAATGATTGAAACACATTTTCAAGTATCACCTGGGAGAACATTATAAAATGAATTTGGATTGCATCTGAAAGAAGTGTATTGTAAATTCTTTTGCTATTGCGTTCTATCAAAGAATGAGGAACTTGCACGTTTTTTGTTTATTCATTTTCTATATTATAAAAATATAAATATGATGGAAAATATCTCCCTTTTTTTACTTTTATAGCCCGAAAAGGTAAAATAAAAAAATTCAAGTGCGCACTATTTACTTCATCTCAAAACCGCTAGTTTTCCTACACCGCTAATTAAATCCACTTTATGGGTTTTAATTATCGTTTTCGAACATTTTGACGATCAATCTGTTGATAAAACACAGAAATTGGCCTTTTTCTCAGGGGTGCAAGTTCCTTATTCACAGTTCTACCTTTTTACGAATTTCATAAACTTTCGAAAATATAATAGAAATAAATTTGGTGAAAATAGTTTTAAGAGAACACATTTATTAGTGTGCTTGAAGGAAAACCTTTATTTTAATTATTTCCTACTTTTTAGTCTTTCATTTATAGTTCGTTGTTATAAATATCATTGAGATACAAAATGGTGCCACTGGTATGGAATAAATATGTAATTAAATTATACGATCTCTAACAATTAAGTTCTGAAAATGTAAAAAATATTTTATTGTCATCAAGGATGCAGATGTTAACAACATTTCAAAAATCGAGCACACTTGGAAGCGAGTGAAAAAAATTAGTGACTTAATTCCTTCTTTACAAACATAAAGCAAGTCAAGTTAAATAAAAACGTTTAAAAAACGGACTGATAAAAGAGTATTTTTAAACATATCTTAATGAAGGGTGTACAACAGGTTCAGTTTATTTTTTGCAGCGGTTTTTGAAGTTTTTAGCTTTTGTAACATAGCTAATATTAGTTGGGAAAATTCTTTTTACCTTACAAATCATCGCAATGACTTGGTTTTTACTTATTAGCATCTTGAACCTGTACTGTGAGTTCATGAAATGACACTGTGGCCTGATGGTAGAATCTCGGCTTTTTTAAAAAAAGTAATTTTAACTTGAAAAATTACCTCTTGTGAATGTCAGCTTGAAAATTACTACATAGAGCATGAGTCTAGTCCGAAAATCTGGCCAGAACTTTCTTGGATTCTTAAGGCCTGGGCCAATCTTTGTCACAGGATTCAGGAAGAAACGAAGCCTAATATTGGCGTGATGTTTAAGTTTGGAGAGGAAGTTTTTGATGGAGATATCTTTATATTACGAGGGTCGCTCCGAAAGCAGGTTTCGCATACTTTTTCACAAGGAAGCATTATTACAAACAGAAACATACAATGACATAACAAAGTACAAACTTTTGGCTATTTTTCCACCGACATTGTTGCATTTTTCGTACCGTGAAATCAATTTCAAGGTACCATCCTAGTAAAAATCGGTACCCACCGATTGCATTATCGTCTAAGAACAAAATCCCTTGACGCAAGAGACCAGGGCTCAGTTGGGTGGGAGTGACGGATGAACAATGGCGGACATCAATTTGGTGAGAGTGTCGCCAAAGCGTGCCGCATTGATGGCCCCTGAAGTGAAGAAATCAATCAATCAGAATGACACCCTTTGTGTCCCAGAACATTGTCGGCACAACCTTCTCTGCACAGTGCGACAATATGAATTTTTACTTTCTCGTATACGAACAGAAAGTATTGTAATCGTCAAAAAATTCGAACTCTAGATTTTGAAGAATCTCCACGTTTTAGACCTCCCCGAGTCCGAAAAACACAATTTTGGAATTATGTCCGTGTGTGTGTGTGTCTGTCTGTGAACACGATAACTCGAACACTATTAGAGCTACGGGGATGAAATTTGGTATGTTGTCTTTAAACATAATTTGTAGGTTTCTATCAAATTTTGGACAAAATCAATCAAAGGGAAGTCTGTCTGTATGTTCGAAGTCATGCGAACACTATAACTCAAAAACTTGAATAGCTAGATAGATAAAATTTGGTACACAGTTTTATCGTCATGAATGTAGGTCCGTTTGAAATTTTGGGCCAAATCCGTCAAAGGGTTGACTGTCTGTCGGTCTGTATAATCGCATACTTGTTAAGCATTCGTTTCAAAACTGATCTCCATGCGCATGCGTACTTAGCAATCTCTGGTACCAAGCGGGAGGATTACGTCACATGTCCTTGAGACGGAGTTTGTGATAGATATGTTTTATCTCCTGTTTTGTTTTCGCTCGCTCGTATAATAGCGGATCTTGCTGGAGTGTGATGGAAAATAAATATTGCTAAATTTTAATACATAGGCATCTCTTTTAATATGATTCTTCACTTAAATATTTTACAACCACTATATTCTGCAGTGAAAAACCTTCTGATATTCGTTGCATTCTGGATTACAGTAGGTTCGATTTTTTTTATCCACGCAAGGGGAGGGAAAATGACAAATTTTTGAGCAGTATAGCAGAAAGTTTAGGGGAGACCACTCCCACTGGTTTCATTACGGGTAAGGTGGGATACTTCCTCGTCATTGAGGTGAACTTAGTATCTGGGGTAAAGATGTGCACCCAGGTCCCATCGCCTGTGATGATACTGAAGAGAAAGTGAGAGATGAAGAGGTGTGGAAGCCTGTGAAGAACTTCCTTCGTTCGCTGGGCACCGATTTTTACAAGGATGGTTTCTTGAAATTGATTTCATGGTACGACAAACGTCTCAATGTCGGTACGGAATATGTGGAGAAATAGTCAAAAGTTTGTACTTTATGTCATTGTATGTTTCTGTTTGTAATAAAGCTTCCTTGTGAAAAAGCATGACGTAACTTACTTTTGGAACGTCCCTCGTATTATCAAAGACGAAACGGCTCAAAATAATAACCAGATCCGTATCCAAATACTGCCGTTTCAAAGAGGGATGTAATTGCAACAAATCAATTTTTAGCTCTGAAATTATAACAAAACGGGTTAACCTTTTTGTATGGAGCTTTTTTATTTCCTACGTACATAAATAATATAGAAGTCACTTTTTTCTCTTCATCCGCAGTTACTTGGGGACTGAACATTCTGAGTTCCAGAACTTTCTCCAAATTACCGCAAACCGAGGGCAGGGCTCGAAGCGAAGGTTTCGCTCGTTTGGCTGGAGAATGTTCAGGTACGTTACTCTAGGGTTATTACCTAGTACAGGGTGTACACAAATGAAGTGATATATTTCAAAAATTAATTAAAAATGTTTGACCTACGATTTTTTAAAAATGAGAGCGCATTTCAAAAAGATTTTTTTCAGATGGGTAACCTGCCATTTCGGTGGTCTAGGGGGTCGTAAATTACTGGAAATCAAAATTTGTTTAGATCCCTTATCTGAGAAAATATTAAAACTGGAAGAAAAATAAAAGCATGTATTTATAGGGAATTTTACGCTCTTTAATTTATTAATTCACATGTAGTGTGAAAACTGAAGAGTTTCCCTGATAATAAAAGAAAACTAAAAAAAAGAAACCAGAAAACACGCATTGGCTTCTGCTGATCGGTAGCCATTGTGTACAGAATTTTCTCGCTGTAACAAATTCAGAACGGCGTAACGTCACGTTACCTATCTGAACAAAAACTTTTTGAGATGCGTTCTTATTTTTAAAAAACCGCAGTTCCAACATTCTTAGTTTTTTTTATTAATTTTTGAAATGAGTTGCTTCATTTGTGTATACCCTTTATATCTAGGGTATTCCCTATAATAAATAAATAATTTAAATTATTTTCATAGCATATTAGTATGCTGTTTTCTAAGGGTTTCCATTCTTATAAGTATCGTGTTTCTATTTCCATTTTGAAATTTTCTCTAGAACTCTTTTTGTGTTTCAGGAGGCAAATTCGTGGGCCATCGTTTCATGAAAGGGTTGGACACAGCTGCCGTCATTATCTATGACGACAACGGTTACGTCGCTGGATTGCAGCACGGGGTAAGAATTTCATTCACGCTAAATTGAAGAAAGTAAAAATAGTGTGATAAAATGTAATTACTGAAGGCTTTTCCCTTCGATTTAAATAAATACCCGCATTTTAGAAGATTATTTTGCATTTCGTCGCTTAACAAGCAGGAATGGCGCTAGAGTTTGCCCGACGGGGGGCCGATTTGCCCGACAGGGGGGCACGATCTCCCCGACCCGGGGGGGGGGGGTTTGACGAGTGTAATGAAATTGGTCTCAAATTTTCGCCAGATTATTATTTATCAACTACAGTTGAATACCCCGTACAAAAATTTTCCCCTACAGGGGGGCCTTGGCCCCTCCGGTCCCCCCTCTGGCGCCACCCCTGTTAACAAGCAACACCACATATCTCAAATTTCTAAAATTTACGAGGGAAAGAAAAAACTGAATTTTTCCAAACCAATATCGAATATTCTGATTTTTTTTTCACATCTGTTATGAACACGAGATTTCATGTTGATGCCGTTGATTACGCAAAAATCTGTTTTTAGTTTATCTTGTAAAATTTTTAAATGGGTAGAATTCCTATAAGGAATCTACCTAATTAAGATGGATCGTATTGTTTTTTAAGCAACGATTTCTAAGATTTGGCTCGATATTTTACACCTTCTATCTCTTGAGACTCTTCACTTCAAAATCATTCTGAAACTTGTTAATAACTAGCGGGAATGTTCTCCCCTAAACTTTCTCATATACTTCCCCCAAAAGGTGCCGTTTCTCCTTCCCCCGCGTAGCTAAAAAAATTCGAAC
>BGPR01040469.1:0-13944 GCA_013235015.1 Araneus ventricosus | reverse complement strand
AATCAGCGGCAATGCACGGAATATGTCTTTTGGAACTGTAATACAATTCTATATTGAAAGAAACCTTTAATATTTCTGTTGATATTTTTTGGTTAACTGGTCTTTTGATAGATCCAATTCGTTTAATTTCAATTTTGACTTCCTAACATTGAACGACAAATTATTGATTCTTGAGGGAATTATTTAATTATCATTAACCCCTTCTTGGTCTACGTCGCATGTTATAAGTTCGGCTCTTTTCCCAGATAGTACGTAAGTTTGCAGCCAGTTTGATTTTGACTTGATATTCCCTTGTCATGGCAAAATTTGACGCGTCAAACTTGAAGCGAATTTGTAGCAAGTTCGCCGTGACAACTAGCGCCACCCTCGCTTGCAACGCATTTGCGGCAAGTTTGATGTGACAAAATAGCGCCACCTCCCTTGCAAATCAAATTTGCTGCAAGTTTGCAAAACAAGCTTCCTGCAAAGACAGCACAAAGAGATAATTATCTTTGTCTGTTTAAAAAAAAACCATCAGATTTTTAATAGCATCTCGTAGACCGTCCTTCTTTCTATTAATTCAATAAATCAATGATAATTTGTAAAAAAAATTAACTTTTTGATAAGAAATTTTTTGAAACATTTTCCATCTTTTTGCTAAATATATCATTCGCATTTTAAAGAAAATCGCCTTTTTCTTAATGTTGAAATTTTAGCGTTTATGAACAAAATTAAACCGAAAAAACAGTCAATGTTTGTTGAAAAATAAACTTACACATTTTGTCCCATTTTAAAGTAATTACTTTTGAACTCTAATTTCATAATTTATTCTACTAACAAAACGTAGTTATTAGCGAAAATCGCTCTCTCTTTAACTTTAAATCATATTCGCAAGTCAAAAATTAATGAAATCAAGAGAATGGTTTAAAATAAATCGTATACGAATCGAATGGAACGATGTATTAGCGAAATCTATCTTCTCCTCTCAGAGTTTAACTGGCCCAGTGGTTACCGCGTCAGGTTCCGAACCGGTAGGTCGCGAGTTCTATCCTGGGTTGTGTTCGTACTCTGTTTTTGCTATAATTTGCAATGCAAGCTTGTCGTGACAAATTTGCAGAAACTTGCAGACTTACAGTGCAAATTTGCTGCAATCTAAAATTGCTATCTGGGTTGTGCCCGTACACTATTTAAATCCGCAATTAAGTCAACGTAACACTTAATTTTAAATACAAAAATCACCTGATTACTCTAAAATATCTCAAGTATCCTTTACCATCTTAAATAGATTGAAATAAAAAAATATCCCCAATGGTTGGTGGCATCTAATTAGGAGTTTAAATATAAACGTAAGGCAAGGGGGTTAAGAACAGAACAGTTTTAAGCCCCAAGATTATCTAGCAAGATTTTTCCTGAAGTAACTTTTAAAATATTATAGAAGAAAACAAACATATACGACTGCGTTTTAATAACAGGTCGGTAAAGCAGAATGGAAAGAACAGGGTTGTAATATTTACAGTTCGCATATTCAGACGGCCCGAAACATTCCTCAATCGCTCCAAACGAAATAAAATTTCACTAGCATGTGGCGCAATTGATGTCCTCTGTAAAAGCCGAAAAAAAGAAGAAAAGAATTAAAATTTTCGTCAAAAGTAGCACTATCTATAAGTAGCTATTAAGTAAAAGTAGCCATTAAGTAAAAGTAGTGTAAAACTAGCCACTATCTAAGACAAATTTGCAGATTTTTAAAAATTATTATTGAAGTAAAACTGATTAGTTCATTTAAGTTTAATTTAGTTCAGCTAAAAACTCTGGCGAAATTCACTTGCGAACGTAGAATCTTTTTTCGTTCAAAACAACGTTGTCAAGTAGTTAAATGTTTCGGGCTTTTCGTTTTTTTCCCAAATTACAAGTGATGCGCTCTATAAAAACCGAAAAGACAATTTTAAATATTTTTCTTTTCTTTTTTTTCTTTTTCTTTTTTCCCCTTTTCTCCGGGCCTGTACTCAACACCGTTTGTTTCGTTTGGAGCCATGGAACCGGGTATAGGGCCTTCTGAAAATGCGAAATTTAAGCCTCTGAACGTTTCACACGTATTTTTCCGTTTCTCCTATTGAGTTCAAAAGCAGATAATTCGTGTTTATGCGCACAATTTCTTAAACTACCATGTATAAAATATTCTTAAGATTTCCGAGATTTGATTGAACGCAATAAAGATCCAATTATCCTATTTAAAAGCAAATCTTTAAGACTTTAAAGCTAGTACGGCGTATTTGAAAAGGGGTCAAATTCCGCGATACGATTCTCATTAGCTTTCAAAAGAAAATATATTTCTTATTAAAATATTTTAAATAAACCATAAAATTCTATCCCGTTCAATTGTGGAAATCATAAGATTCTTCATGGTAGAACCAGCTGCTAAGCAAAATCTGTATTGGCACTTCCTAATTTAGTATCAAGTTACGAACAATTATTTGAAATCGTTCTACGGAAGAAATAATAAAATGAAGCAAAATTAAAAGTAATGAAATGACAGAGGAATGAGGAAAAAGAAGAAAAATATTCTTATGTGAACATTGCTTTTTCATTGTTAAGTTCGCAACGGTTAATTTTAATTGGAAAAAAATTCCGGAACCATTAATAATTATATATTACATAAGAAAATGGGAAATGAGGAGCATTGAGAAGACATATTCGTATTTTCATCGAAAAGAAATTATTATCCTTCACTAATAAAGTGAAATCTCTCCACAACAGCCACCCTCCGTTCCAACGAAAATTGGCCACAAAGAGGGGTGGCCGCTCTAAAGGCGTTTTATATTGGGAGGTGAACAAACATACTTAAAAAGTCCTAATTGGTTATTTCTGATGAAGCAATTTTAAGAAACATCTTAAGAAATCATACAATTCGTATTTGACTGGTTCTGGCAGCTTTTTCGGAGGTAAATGTTTCAATTTTTTTCTTTTAATTTGAAAAATGCATCCCTAATTGTTTCTGCGGGAGTTGTTGAGGATGAGCAGTAATACCTTCTATTTTGCCTAAAGTCTGTTGAGCTGAAAGATTCATTTGCTGATGGTTGCAACTCATACTAACAACTTCTTTGTCAGAGTTCGCATCTACTCCTAAAAGGCCAAAATGAACATTGGAATATCCAACCCTGGTAGAGGTCGAAGTTCAGTTTTCTCTTCACATTGGAAAAGAAATGATCAATTTCTGTCTAATTTTCAGTGCTCTTTTTGAATGTACTCATTTTTACTTTCTCGTATACAAAGAGAAAGTATTGTAATCGTCAAAAAAATTCGAATTCGAGATTTTGACGAATCTCCACGTTTTAGACCTCCCTGAGTCCGAAAAACACAATTTGGGAATTATGTCTGTCTGTGAACACCAGAACTATTAGAACTACGGGGATGAAATTTGGTATGTGGTCTTTAAACATAATTTGTAGGTTTCTATCAAATTTTGGACAAAATCCGTCAATGGGAAGTCTGGCAGTTTGTATGTCCGCGGTCATGTGAACACTATAACTCAAACACTTGAATAGCTAGATGGATAAAATTTGGTACACAGTTTTATCGTCATGAATGTATGTCCGTATAAAATTTTGGGCCAAGTCCGTCAACTGGTTTACTTTGCATATTTAATTTCTTTGCCATTGTACGAAACAAAAGAAAGGTACGCGTTTTTACTGCTGTTCCCGTAATACGGTCTGTCTTGGCTCCAAAGTGCGCTGCCGCATTTGATCATCAAATCTGTATATCAATGCCATTTTTTTTATTTTGTTCTGAGACACTTGTTTCAGAAAGCTCAAAGTCCCAGACCGACACCCACGCACTTTCCCTCTCCCCAACACTCTCTCCACACACATGGGCGATTTATCGCCGCCTCGAAGATTAAAAGTTCAATTTTTAGGGCCTTCCATTCTAATGGATATCAAACTCGTTGGAATTCCAACAGCGCTGTCTATCTGCGACAATTTTCATCGGGATTTCACATTGACGAAAGGTTTTGCCATCCCACGTTCCAAAAATCATGGAATGGAACAACGGTGAATGTCCCGCTTAAGATAAGAGAAGCGAATGGAACGTATTTTATTGAATTTGAACGGGCGATCAACACGGCAGCTCAGAGGGGTGATATCAGCACTATCTTTCGCTAGAATTTCTCCTATTTCTGTTCATTGTCATATTTATACAACGGCAGGCGATTTGACTGAATTAATGCCAATGTCGAACTTCATGATGTCAGTGGCGTAACGACGGTAAGTGGCGCCCGGGTCATAATATGATTGTTCGACCCCCCGCATCATCATCGGTAGCTAAGCGTGTTGAATCGGCGGCCGGGGCACGATTTTTTTCGCCCCCTCACCGTATTTGACTTTAGAAGGTGACATAAAAGTATTAGCGTTTTGCCAACATGAACAGTGGCGTAGCGAGGGTCAGTGGCGCAAGGATCGTAATAAGATTCTTTTCATCCTAGTCGACATCATTGGTCTAGCAAGCTTAAATAATGCCCGGGGCACTGTTTATTTTCAAGTCCTTTCATCATATTTTGCTTTAAAAATGGTACAAACTCAGAGATGTTTTGACTGCATGGCGCCTCCTTAATCTGGCGCCTGGGGCATCAATGCCCCCCGGTCGCTGCGCCACTGCATGATGTCACAGAAATAAGAGATGATATCAGCACTGATTCCCGGAGCACAGACCGGGCTGCATTCCCGAGAGAGACATTTGCTTTGACACTGCGTCTGGATACCTCCCCTCTTCTGTGACTTGTAATCTTTTTGTACACCTTATGGGAATGGGCTAGTGCCTCAACTTCCTATTCTTTCCTCTTGAAATATATGGGGGTCTTCATCTTTCTGTGAACAGGAAGGGATTCACCTAACACGTTAGGATAGTTTATTTTTAAGTTATATTAACGTCTCGTTTTGAAGCAAGGCGAGCGCTATTTAGCGACGGGCCTCGTCATTTTGAACCTCGGTCAGGTAACGAGGACGGGGCCTGAGCTGTCATGCCCCTCTCCAAGCTTCCGCACCGCACCAGCGGGAGGACGTTTCGCCCCTACATATGATTAAGCGTGCAACAGGCCCAATACACGACGGATCTTACGTGGAATCGCGTTTTGAACCTAGAAGCCTCCGGCCTCAACGCCAAGGCCTTACCACTAGGCCACCGCCGCCTCTATATGTTAGGACGTATTCGAGTTAAGTTCGCCATTCCCTGCGAACCTTCGACCTGCAAGGTCAAATCTGCAATCAAAGACGTGTTCCTCTTCCATTCCGGCTAACAGGCGATGACTAATAATTCGATGTTTGCTGCTTTCCTGTGGTTTGAAGTTGACTCGTCATGAAAATAACTACCTCGAACGGCTAGCGAGCGATGAGTAATTTTATACTCAAGTTAAGGCTGGATACTCAAGACCTCTCCACTCGAAAGCGGGTCGTCAATGCGAGAAACCGTTCACTGGTGTCGAACAGAAGGTTGGATATCCAACCCGTCTGGATATCCATCGCTCCATTTGAATTTCCGGGTAATGAATCAACACAAGTGGGAGTGGATACGTGCGGGTGCATGGTTCAAAGAGGAGGCGGGGTTTGGAGTGAGTGGTAGTAGATGGATTTGCATTGAGTGGAAAGGTCGTGAATGATCTGCCTTAACCCCTTAACTGGTTTGCCCGTACGCTTTTACACTTAAAAACTAAAGCAAAGTCATTCGCTGACGTTATAATTCGATATAATAATTAAGTGAAATCCATAAACATTTCAACTGTCCTTCATGTTCTCAATGGAATTAAAATGACAGCGCATTCCCAAAATAGAGGGTGTCATCTAATTAGTCATTTGAGAAAAACCAATTAAGGGGTTGCTGGATGTGCTAAAAATGAATGTCGAAAGTTGCCACCACGCCATTTGCGCTGTGTAGAGAGGTCGTGATGGACCGATTAAAGCGCGACATTCACCGCTGTTCCTCTCCACTTTTTTTGGAAAGCGGAAAGGAAAAACTATCGTCAATGCTAAATCCCGATGAAAATAGCCACAGATAGATAGCGCTGTTGGAATTCTCACGAGTTTGCTATCCATTGGAATGGATGGCCATAGCAAGGAAATATGATTCTTCGAGAGGGCGAGAAATCACCAGTGTGTGGGGGGAGAGTTGGAGAGGGGGAAAGTGCGTGGGAGTAATGGTTAAACTGGAGAGCGGAAGGGTGCTCTCTTTAAAACGCTGGAATCCCCGTGTGGGGGAGTGGAAAGTGTGGGTGGGAGTCAGTCTGGCGGGAAAAGGGGTAGAGGGGATGAAAGCAGCCGATAGTGTGCTTTGGAGCATCTGTGAACAACCTGCCGAATTCTATCGACTTGAATCGATGGAGAAAAATCGATCTTTGGGCTAAATGGAATTTATTTTACTATTCTTGAATGTCCAGCATTAGGAAAAAAATGTGAACACTGAAATATAAGCAGATGTCCACCAGACCCCGACAATGCTAGCAAACAGTGACAGATAAGATTCCCTGCCTCCATGAAGGAGATTTTCTTGGCTCATAAAACATTATAGCATGATTCATATATAAGTAAAAAAAATTACGTTGTTATGTGCATCGCATACACAGAAACGGTAATTATTTTTCTGACGGAATCCTCGAGAAACAACATTTCCCAATCTTTTAAAGAAACTATCATTGAAACCCTTTGGCTGAAGCAAGCGAAAGAAAAAAAATCCGCCTTTTCATCATTCTAACAAAAGTTCCGACAAAAGGGCTCGGGACAATTTTTAAACAGCAAAATCAGCTTCAAGACCCGAAAAAAGAATTTCACGACTTAAATTTTTTCGTTTACTCTCTCTTTTTTTCCTACGGGGTAATCCAACTGCGAAGGCACACGCATTCCAAGGTCGGAACATGGCACGCTTTCATAAATCAAATCCATCATAAAGCAGTTAATCTGCTGACAACCCTCTGTATAATCATTAACTTTCTGGGTGGGACAAATATTGTGAATACCGTAAAGAGGATTAATAATAACGATGAATGAAAAAAAGGCTTCATTCACTTCGTCGCCGGTAATCAATCTTGTTTTGTGAGCCAGAGCTTAATCATTAGCCTGGACACTAAATTATCGCCCGCTTCCACGTTAAGTGATTGGAAAAATTCTCCTGATTGTTTTCTAATTAAGTGGGCAGCGGTTTGCTAAGCGCTTAGGAGGTCGGCTCGGGTGCGCGAAAATGAATGCTTTTTAATTCGGAAAGGAGCCGGCTCCCGCGAATTAGCATTGTTAACTGGAGCGAAAAATTGGAGAGGGGTTTCCTCGGACTTGGTGGGCTTAATTACTTTTTCCCTGTCCCATCGTCCATCATTCTTGGGTATTGAGGGAAAGGATCGTTTTTGAAACGTATCGAATGGAAGGATCTTAAGCTGTTAATAGAAGATAAATAGCTATTGGCATCGATGATCCAAGGAATTTTTCAGGAATCTGCAAAAAGTAAAAGTGCGCAGAATGCTAATTTATTTTTAGTTATTTTTTCATCTACGTAATCCACGTTTCGATGGATGCTAAACGATGAAGATTATCCGGAAACATTTTATTCAAATTTCTCCCGAAAAGTTAGACAAAAAACCATGCGAAGAATATGCCGGAACTCACATTTTGCAGTGAAGATTCAGATACGAGGGCATTTAGGGGACCGACGAGAAATTGATGAAGAAAATGGTTTCGGCTCTCCCGTTTCAAGATATATGGAATGAATCGAGCTGAATTTCAGTTGCTTTATAAGGAAAGCTAAATGATGAGAGTTTTTCTACAAATAGAATTTTTGATATTTGAATTTTCGAGTAGTAATATTGGATTGCTTAATTTAATTGCCCAATTTAAATCATGTAATAAGTATGTATGGATATTCAGAACATTCAACCTTTATACAGTTGAAAATATGAGAATACCTTTGATCATGTGTAAGACTTAAGAAATACCATTTATGAAATTTCTAAAGGTTTTCTTCTTAAAGACCTGATTAAAATTATATTTTTGTGTGAACTTTCGTAAGAATTTTGGATACTTTTCTCTAGAGCTTCTTGTGGCGGCCTCTCGAACCTTTCCATTTTCATCTCTCACTTTACCATGAGGCGGCAGATAGAATTTTATTCTTCCATGCAAGATGTTAAAAGGTGCAGCACTATTCATCCAAGTATATACAGGAGTGCCTTTTCCATTTCCGACCAGACCAAGACCGAGAGAGAGAATGCAAGCAGCATGAACCAACCCACACTAGTGAGGTACGAGCCTCTGTGGTAGCACAAATGATGATAGCCATCTTGCCTGAACAGAGTTTGAGCCTTTCAACTGATTTTCTTCACCTGCAGTTGCATGCGACTTGTTGATCATCAGCTACTCGGATCCAGATGTACCTATGGTCCTTTTTGCCTCCTCACTGAGTGAGTTCCTCTTCTCGCCCAAGTATACTTATGTGTACGGTAACTTTCTGATACGAGATGTGTCAATCTGCAGATCCATTTTGGTTTCAATGTTTTTTAATGTTCTAACCGACAATTTCATTTTTGCACTGTGAAATAAATGTTTGTTTATAAATCTCTTGCCTGGAATATCATTTTGCAGCTTTACTGACCTGAGTCAGTGGTGGTGGTGGTGGGGTATTTTTGCGGCGTCCTCTATCCCCTTCATTCTATTAACCTTCAGTCCGGTGGGACGTCATTCGGACAGCTTGGTAAACTTAGGACTGAGTGATGGGCGGGTTAGGAATCAGTTATGCGCACGTGACCTTCGGCTCCCTTCCCTCTATCGAAGAGAAATATTCGATAAGTTTCACTGCCCTCTCCCTCGCACCCTTTCCGATTAGCGTCTCGTTTGTTAATTTTCGCGATATTTCAGACCGCTCCCTCCTCCGTGCGATTTGTCCACACGATGGCGCACAAATTCATTGGCCTTCATGATTCCGATTTCCGGGATTCTGTCCGTTCAGTGTTATATGACAGTGATGGAGAGGAATTCTATGAAGAAAGGCGGAGCAGGAGTTCAAATCAGGGCTTGCAACAACCGAATCCCCCCTATTTATTAGAAATTCCGATATCGAAATTGATGATTCAGACACAGATCCTGATTAGGTGGCAACTGAGGATGGATGCGACTCGGATGCGGTTGACTATGGTTTTCTCCTCGAAGTTAGCATCTGCCTTCTCTTGTACTTTCTTCCCCTCAGTGCTCATGCCGAATCCTCGAATAATGGATCGCCTGATCGAACCTACTTTTGGTCATTTGTCTAACGACGCGACGTGAAGAAAAAAATTCGAGACGTATTAGCCTTGTGCGAAAAGGAGACACCAACATCCGGAAAAAAGGCGTTTTTCTCACATCTTACGCCAGAAAGGCACATTGTAAAAAAATATCCATTTTTTCCCGGACTTTTTCCGTATATTTGACGGTTTAAAGCTGTTTTGTTGACCAAACGGTTTTTCACCGTTTTCCGCTCCAGCCACAAACGGTTTAACACCGTCAGTTCAAATTCTATTTTTCGTCATACGATATTGCTTTACGTACGATAACTTTCCCTTTTCTTAAATGTAATTTTATTGCATTCATTTCATGTTTTTAATAGGGTTCCATCTCCTCTATAGTAGAATAAGTGAATATATTCACTTTAACCCTCTGAGTGGTTCGGTCTTCTTTGTAAAGCGATTCCAAAAGCGAGCGATTGAAGAACCTTTATCTGTTTTAAAAGTGTGCCTTCCTCCCAACAGAAAATGTTCCGAAAGCGCTGAAGATCGAGTCTCTTCCCCCCCTCTGAACTAGGAACGATTAGCACCCCCCATGGAGGGGATAACCGCAAGAATCTGTTCTATTCAGCTTGGAACCTATTCAAACTACAGTGCCAGGGGAATTCTGGGGTATTTATCTGGCCCTGGGATAATTGCTTTCGGAAGATCCCATCTGTGGCGTGACTGAATATCTTCAAGATGCCCTCATTCTGCATATTGCCCGTGTCCATAACACCAGATGACAAAAATAAACGCCGTTACACCAGACAAATGCCAGACCGTTGGGCCAAAAAAATGAACGCTATATTACTTATTTTTTATGTTGTGAGTTTCTAAAAATATGAACATCATTGAAGTTGCATGAAAGCTGATATTCTTTAGATGTCTGTGACTTCAATTCCTTTGTTGTTTATTAATAGTTGTATTTTAGATATTGGCTGTACTTCATATTATTAGTTGTCTTTTTTATATTCTTGACTTCAATTTATTTTCAGTCTACACGTCAGTATATTAGTCTACGAATGTAAAAATAATTTCCCTAATTTTAAAGATCAACAACAATGCCATTTATATATATATATTTTACTAATCTCTATTGGCACTATAAAACTTTTCATATTGTTTCTTGATTTAGTATTCGGTAAAAGGTAGAAAATTTAGAGCCGATCACAAATATAAACAGCGCTTAACTGGATTAATCCGTTTTGTATGCACATAAACACTTATTATATAGATAGTCACATAATAATCTATATTCCAAAATAGCCAACGATAATCAATATATATGAAGGATTATAAATAACCTTCTTAACCCTGAATAATGTTTTAAATAAAATAATATGCTACAAGCCTTTTGTAATGAAACTCGTTACATATGCGTTTTAAGAGAACGAGTTAATAATTCTCAAACTAAAGGTTACATTTTGAAAACTAATGCGCTAAATATTGGAAGAAATAGCTTATTCATATACCTTTATTTAGTACGCAAGAGATTATCTTCTATTATAATAAACGGAAATTTAATTCACCTGAAATTTGAAACTTTGATACTATTGTCCAGGTACTAGAGCATCCAGTCGCAAATTTTTCAAAATTAAATTTGGGGACGTTCAAATATTACGTAAGCACCCAAGGGGGGGGGATATGCGATTTGCTTATTTTTGCTTACAAGGGAGGAAGGGGAGTATGAGTGATGCTTACGTAAGATATTAAAATCACTTTATTTCCGAAAATCTCTTGTAACTTGCACAAATAATTTAATTTAAAAAAATTAAATTTAAAAAAAAGATAAATTTGGCAAAAGAAAATTGATTTTTGTAAGCTTAAACTTGAAATTGTAAGGAAATTAAACTTAGATTTTTTTTTTTTCATTTTAAGCCGAGTTAGAGTTTTTACTTTCTCGTACACGAAGTATACAAAGAGAAATTGTAATCGTCAAAAAATTTGAACTCGAGATTTTGACGAATCTCCATGTTTTAGACCTCCCTGAGTCCGAAAAACACAATTTTGGAATTATGTCTGTCTGTGTGTCTGTGAACACGGTAACTCGAAAACTATTAGAGCTACAGGGATGAAATTTAGTATGTGGTCTTTAAACATAAGTTTTAGGTTTCTGTCAAATTTTGGACAAAATCCGTCCACGGGAAGTCTGTCTGTCCGCGGTCATGTGAACACTATAACTGAAAAACTTGAATAGCTAGATGAATAAAATTTGGTACACAGTTTTATCATCATGAATGTAGGTCCGTATAAAATTTTGGGCCAAATCCGTCAAAGGGTTGACTGTCTGTCGGTCTGTATAATCGCGTACTTGTAAAAATTACATCTCCTAAACCCTTTGGCTTAGATAAATAAAAATTGGTAGGACGTTTGCTAATATTAATTATAGGTCTGTGCTCAAATTTCGTTTGAATCGGTAAAGAAAAAGGCATTCAAATTGCATAATTAATTTTTCTAATCCGATTCTCCATACGCATGCGTACTGGTAGCAATCTCTGTGCACGCGGAAGGATTACATCACTTTTCCCCTGTTTTACTTGCGTACTGGAAGCAATCTCTGCGCATGCGCAAGCTAACGAACGAGGTCTTCTCCTGTTTTCTCCTCTGCACACGGAGCTTGTGCATTGGCTACAGTTTGATAGAAAATAAATATCGCTAACTTTTAATACATACGCATCTCTTTCAATATGATTTTTCACCTAAATATTTTACTATCACTATAATCTACAATGAAAAACCTTCTGATAGTCATTGAATTCTGGGTTACAGTAGGTTCGATTTTTTTATCCACGCAGGGGGAAGGGAAATGACAAATGTTTGAGAAGTATACGAGAATGTTTAGGGGAGGTCACTCCCGCTGGTTTTATTTGAATTAAATCCTAAAATTTTTAAAATTAGATTATTATTGTTATACGTTTTGTAAAAAAAAAGAACGAGGAGGTGCAGTTTGCTTACGTAATTATAAGAGGGGGGTTTGCGATTTGCTTATTTTTGCTGACAAGGGGGGGAGGGGGTCAAAAAATACCAAAAAAATGCTTACGTAATATTTGAACGGCCCCTTTAATTCTTTATTTACAGTTTTTTTTTATCGAAATGTAATGGCATATTGAGTTTCAGGGGCATTAAACTTTTTTTTTACCCGATTGAAACGAAAATTGGACAATTAGGGTTAAAAGACCACATACCAAATTTCATTTATCTAAGTCGTTGCGTTTAGGAATTATCGTGTTCACAAGCATGCGATTACAGAAACCAACAGACAGTTAACGCGTCAAGGGATTTCGTCCAAAATTTAATACGGATCTACATTCCTAATTTTTAAAACTGTGTACCAAATTTTATCTATCTAGCTGTTTAAGTTCTGAAATTATCGTGTTGATATGAACCCTAACATACAAATTTTCCTTGGACGGACTTTACCTAAAAATTGATTGAAAGATACTAATTTTGTATTAAGTCCATATAAAAGATTCCTTCTCTCTAACTCTAACCGTTGTTGAGTTACTGTGTTCACAAACATAATTCCAAAATTGTGTCTTTCGGACTCGGGGAGGTCTAAAAACTGGAGATTCGTCAAAATCTCGTGTTGAAAAATTTACGATCAATGATTATAATTCTTTCTCTTTGTATACTTCGTTTACTAGAATGTAAAAAAGATCAAACTTTTTTTTCCTATCAATTTTACGAAAATGCGCTAGCTATGAAGTAAAATATTATTGAATTTTTTTTTCTACAGACAATATTTTGCAAACTTCGCAAAATCAAAGAATAAGGAGAAAAATTTAACACCTATTCGAAATTAATCAGGTGCCTTTTCACAATTTATAAATGTCTTGGACGTTATCGGTGTGATATTCAAAAACATTTTTGGGCCTTTTCATACCAAATATAAAGGAAATTTAACTAACATAAAACTTACACTTTACTGTTTTTCTTAAAAAATAAAATTATAGATCTAATTCAAATATATCATACAGCTTGGAAAATAATTAAGAGTCTCATTATTATCCATTAAAGTTCAGAATGAAAATAAAAACCTGTATATAAATCAGAATTTTATTTAAAAAAATTATACTTTACAAATCACAGCACACACACAAGATATTGTGATAAAACACACTGTCTAGCATGTGACGGTGGAGTTTGGAAATAATTCAATGCCTGAGACTACTATTATTATTAGAAGTACTGTCTTCAAACTCGTTAATAACGTGTCGGGATGCATTATAGGTTTGTAACACATATTAGTGGATTCTTGTCTCATAGCATCTATTAAAATTCAGCTCGCAATTGGCATAAGAGCTACCAAAAGCAATGTAATTCAGGCATTTAGATTTGATCACTTAATGAAGAATGCATATCAGCAAAACTATAACGCTCAAGGAACTAGTGCATAAATACAGTATCATTGAAGTAAGCATTGATATTTTCTTAGAAATGGTTTTGTGTTCTTACATTTTAAAAAAGAAATAAACATTTTCACTGACTATTGAAATAAACTTAGACTGCAGATGTTATCAGACTCTTAATAAGATAACTAAAAGTCTGTTAAGATCACTGAAACGTTAAATTTAGTTCATATTATTCTTTACGTTTCCATGTAAACCAAAATTTTCTCTAACAAAAATACAATATTTTAAAACATAAAAAATAAAATTTTCATCCCTTTTCTTTAACATTTGTTTCAATGTTTGTTCAGAGTG
>BGPR01040468.1:0-13945 GCA_013235015.1 Araneus ventricosus | reverse complement strand
TTTTTTTTTTTTTTTTTTTTTTTTTTTTTTTTTTCATTTTGTTGAAACCCTGATTCCACGGGCAACATGCATTTCGTCGAAATCACTTGATGTCATAATCCCTTTGCTTCGCGTCTGATATATTTAGTTACAGAAGACTGGAAAAAATTAAATATGTCTTCAAGGAGCTATTTACATAATGTGGCTTCAAAGTTTAAACCTGAAGTGGAAGATTTCATATCAGTCTCTCTCTCTCTCTCTCTTTTTTTTTTTTTTTCCTTCTCTGATTCATTTGAGATATATTTAAATACCACAGAAATTATGTTTGTCGTATTGTTCCATTTGAAATAGTTAAAAATTTTATTCGGTAAGCCTTTCCAACATGCATTGTTGAAATTTCATTGGCTGACGGGGCAGAGCGGAGGATATGTCATAAACTTCAACTGAATGCCTTCGATTATTATTTTCGGCAGTGTCTTAAAGTTTATTTGTTTCCCATAATTTGCTTTCTGTATAATAATCACTTTCATAGTGCAATTTTTTAATATTGTTTCAGATAAACGTACTCTGTACTATTTTTCTACAGTTGAAATGTCATTATAGCGAAGAAAATTAAGGGGATAAATCAATAATGTGTATCTTTTGTTTTGATTTCAAAACTTTTTCGTGTCATTTTGGGCGTTTTTTATTTATTTATTTGAAGTCCTGATTCCACGGGCAACGCCGTGCGCGTACTCCTAGTGTTTAATAAGAAGAAAACCGAATTTCAGGACCACACCAAAAAGTAGGTTTTAAAATATGTTTTCTAAAATATATCTCTTTCTTTGAAATATAAATATAGCTCAGATATTAGGTATAAGGTTTTACATCAAACTTATACACCTGCATTAAATTTTGGTCAAAATCTGTCAATAGTAACAGATCCGTCTGTCTGTTTATCAATGTATGCGAACGCGATAACTCAAAAACGCTACAGGCTAGAAGGATGAAATTTGATATACAATTTCTGAACCTGAATTATAGGTGGGTATCTATTTTGGACAAATCTTGTCAAAGGGAAAAGGTACTTTTCCAAAATGCATACTCGATTTTGTGTAGTGCCCTGTATGCTGGCTGCAACTGTGTTGTTTGTTTTATGACTTCCTGTACCGTATTGTGTTAATTTTTTTGTGGCTTCATGTATTCTTTTTTATTTTCTTTATTATTAGTACTTTATTTTAATGTTATTCAGTTATTAATCAAGAAATTGCATTTAAGAAAGTGGATATTGATTGCGAACTTTCGCAACTAGAATTGCTTAGTTTAATCTATATCTTATGAAGCAGCGTACCCAAGGCCATCTTATCCAATGGCCTAATTGGGCTGTAGCCTAGATCCGAAGTCGATATCAAGGGTGCCTAAAAATTTAATATACTGATTTTATTTTAATTATGGACCAAAACATTTATTTAATTATAATTTTAAATAATTTCATGTTATGTTATATAATAAATATGCTATAATATGTATAATAATAACTTTATATGCTCCTCAATTATTTTATTTGATAGATATCTTCGTTGGGCCATAGGCACTCAAATTCCTAGTTACTGCTTTGATGAGGTGCAAAATTGCTCTAGCCAGGGCTCTCAAATTTATTAAGATGGTCCAGCGCGTACTTTTGCATAGAATTGTTGTACTCGAATTTCAGTTTTGTTGACGTTCTTCGTTGACTGCCACCCAGATAGCACGTACGTTTGCAGTAAGTTTGATTTTGACTTGATATTACCCAGGGCCGGCCGGAGCAAAAGCGGGGCCTGGTGCAAAGTTGATTTGCGGGGCCTTGAAACTGATTTCGTGAAACAAAATATTTTATTGTATTAGGATTGTTTTCACGGATGCCATACGGTGTAATTCGAGTTTCGCGATTTTTATTTTTCAATAACTGTTAATTATATATTTCGTCAGTTTGTTGGACATTTTCGGT
The DNA here is from genome assembly GCA_013235015.1 of Araneus ventricosus. Lineage (NCBI taxonomy): Eukaryota > Metazoa > Arthropoda > Arachnida > Araneae > Araneidae > Araneus > Araneus ventricosus. The sequence goes on along the minus strand of BGPR01040468.1, from coordinate 12,000 downwards.
TTTTAAAAATTCTGAGAGGGAGTTCCTCCTGTTTTCAGCAATTTTCTTTCTTTTTCTATGTTTTTCTTAAATTTATCAGATCCACACATGTGTTTCCTTCCGGCATCTCTGTCTCCAGTCATATTCCGAAATTGTCCAGAAATAATATAAAAGAATTAATATCAATTTTTTAGTAGCATGATTACAACAAACAACAATTAAATATATTATTTAGTAATTTTCATTAATATATTATATTAAGCATTTGCCGTCCCTTTAAATACGAATATTTCATTTATTTCCCCACCAAACGTACGATGCACTATCATCCGATTACAACGCAAGCATAATTAAACGCATTGTTTTTACTTTTCTTACTCTGTTTTGGCTATGTGGTGAGAATCAAAGCCCTCCCAACCTTGCCTTTGATCGGTCGACGTGAAATGTGCACATATCGCGTGTTTATATTCAAATGCATGTATATTCGGATTAAAATAAAAAAATTAGAATGCATTTTTAATTTGAAAAATCAGTCAGCTGAGCGGGGCCTTTAGAAAACGCGGGGCCTAGTGCGGCCGCACCGTTTTCATCGCCCTCCGGCCGGCCCTAATATTACCTTGTCATGGCAAATTTGACGCGTCAAGCTTGAAGCGAACTTGTGGCAAACAAACAATGCAGAATCGCCACCCTCGCTTGCAACGCCGTAATAACTAGCGCCACCCCTCCTTGCAATGCAAGCTTGCTGTAAGTTTGCAAAACAAGCTTGATGCAAAGATGATAGCACAAAGAGATAATTATCTTTGTCTCTGTTTAAAAAAACATCCTATTTTTAATAGCATCTCCTAGACCGCCCTTCTTTTTATTAATTCAATAAATCAATGATAATTTGTGAAAAAACTATCTTTTTATAAAAAAAAAAATTTTGAAACATTTTCCATCTTTTTACTAAATATAGAACTCGCACTTTAAAGAAAACTATATAGGCTTTTCTTAATGTTGAAATTTTAACGTTTATAAACAAAATTAAACCTAAAAAACAGTCAATGTTTGTTGAAAAATAATAACTTACATTTTGTCCCATTTTAAAAGTAATTACTTTTGAAAGCTAATTTCATAATTTATTCTACTAGCAAAACGTAGTTATTAGCGAAAATCGCTCTCTCTCTTTGATTTCAAATCATGTTCTCAACACAAAATTTTTTAAAAAAATAATGAAATCAAGAAAAGGGTTTAAAATAAATCGTATGCGCAATCTATTAGCGAAATCTATCTTTTCCTATCAGAGTTTATCTGGCCGAGTGATTAAAGCGTCCGCTTTGGAAGCGGTAGGTAACGAGTTCTAATCCGAGGTTTTTTTCGTGCTATGTTTGAAATGAGTTTGACGTGGAAAGCTTGCTGTAAGTTCGTCGAGTGGTGACTTCGTCGCTTGTTTCAAGCTTGCTCTCTTGTCGTGTCAATCTTGCTGCAAGCTTGCAGATTTGCAGTGCAAGCTTGCTGCAAACTAAAATTGCTATCTGGGCAGTGGCCTGAAATTTGTATCTTCGTAAGGACAGATCAAATTACTTATAATGTGTACTCGATTTTCTTCTGTATCCTATAAATCTAAGTACGTAATATTTCAGATTGTGAAAGTCGAAGAGAGAAAGCTGCCAATTTTTTCAAGCTCGGTAGGGTCTAAATTCTTTGTTCTTCCAAATGTTAATTTTAAATTACTGGAATTCGCAAGGATAGAATTCACGTTGATCTCTGGCTTTCCTAAGCTTTATGAGATATACGCAAAAAGTCTATATAAATTTGAAAAAGAAAAAAAAAGAAATCGCAAAATGATCTGATTGAAATATTGTTGCTAGAGACGAATTTCTTGCATATGATTTTTGGAATAAAGAAAATTAGTAGAAAGAAAATCACCAGTAGGTGAGGCTATAAAGAGTGAATAGTTACTATTTGCGTCTTATTCGACATATTGAGTGGACTGTATTTATTATTAATACATAATTTATTTACATACACTATCTGATCAAAAGTATCTGGACACTTTCGGATTTTCACATTTTTTAGAATTTATCATGAAAGGCTAAACTGACTACCCTTGAACTTCGGTCATGTAAAGAATAGACTAACTCACATTTTACAGTGATGATTCGGTCCTTATGGCAATTAGGGGGCCGTCTACAAATTGATGAAGACGAAAATTATTTTGACCCACCCCGCTTCAAAGAAATCTTACAACGTGATGAAACTTTCAGCAATGGTTATGTTTGATGTGCCTAATATTTACATGAATTTTCGTAAACGCAAAAGTAGCAGTATTCGGGAAGATATGAAGGTTTTCTTAAAAACTCCCAAATTTTCCCGCCTGTTTTTTGCTTATAACATGCAGAGTTTTCTGTTATATCATACGAAACTTACAGAAAAAATGACAATATATTAGAGAAGCATTGTGTAAAAATTTGGGAAAAAAACTGAATATTAGAGAAAATATGAGAAGTTGTTGCAAATAATATTTTAGTGCGCATACACGAGACATAGCATAATTTTTCTTTCATAACTTCAAAGCCAGATATGTAGGGCAAGTTATGTAAAAAATTCAGTGAAATATCATTAAGATTTAGAAGGATATCAGCATTGCAGTGAGCAGAATTTTTGCGTCCATACGAGAAACAAAACAATGAGTGTTTTTCCACAAATGGATATTTTTAAACTTAAATTTTCGAATAATTTTATCTTAATATAAATAAAAGTCATTGTGGGTGTGTGGCTGTGTTCCACATCTCCTCCTAAACCAATAGACTGTTTTCAACTAAATTTTGTACACTTATTATTTAAGACAAGGAGAAGACACTTATGAACTTTTCGAAGTCCAAAAGTTAATTAAACAGGCAGTTAATTAGAAATGAACCGAAACCATTTTTCCGCCGTAACTTCGGAGCAAATTATCCGACAAAAAATATTTTTATACCATCTTAAAGTTCAAATTTTTACTTTTTCAATGATACCAATTTTATTTTTGTGACATTTTCCTTTAGATTGTTATTAATTTTTAAAATTTCCATAATTTTTAACTACGTGCAGACGATTTTGGAATAACGTAGATTTATAGCTACTCCGTTGCTATGCAACAGTTAAACTTTGAACTAATTTACCTTTATTTCTGAATATTTTGCTTATTTTTATAAATATCCATATCCTTAATCCTTAATAATATAATAAATGCGAAAGTGTGTCTGTCTGTCTGTTTATTACGCTTTCACGACCAAACTACAATGCCGATTTGGATGAAAATTGGCAGAGTTGTAGCTTGAAACCCAGGAATGGACATAGGATACGTGATTTTATTATAATTTAAATATTTTTGACTACAGACAACAATTAAATAACTAACTTAGCCCATTGACTCAGCGATTATCGATGAGGATTATTTTATTTTTCAATCAACTGTCACGTGATCCTTCAGGAAAACGAAAACACGTGGAATAACTTATTTTCTAAAGTCAACTATCACGTGGTCCTTTTTTCCGCCGTAACTTCGGAACTAATTGTTCGACAAAAAATATTTTTATGCCATCATAAAGTTCAAAATTTTACCTTTTCAATTATACCAATTTTATTTCTGTGACATGTTTCCTTCAATTTTAATTAATTTTTTAACGTTTAATAATTTTTAATTACGTGCAGACGATTTCGAAATAACGCAAATGTATGTTAGACTTTGAACTAATTTACCTTTATTTCTGAAAATTGTGCTTATGTTTATAAATATCTATAATATAAAGCAGAAATTACATGTATCTGTCTGTCAGTCGGTCACAAGAACTCCTCCTAAACGGTGAATGGCAGCGACATGAAATTTACACACGACATTCTAGAGCATATTTCTAGGTCAACGGTGCAATTTTCAACTTTCAGAGTTAATTAGTTCTTAAAATATTTAATTAAATAACGAAAATTAGCCTCTTTTAAGCCTAATGCTTTATAAGTTTTTCGCCAATAATTTTTGAAATATTTATTAGACAACAATTATTTTTATGCCATTTTAAAGAGCAGAAAATTATCGTTTGAATGATATTTATTAATTACGAGGTCCGTCCCAAAATATCCCTCGCGTTGCTTCAAAACGGTATGGCACAGATTGTTTATATAATGGAGAAGAGACAATAAACTAGCTAAAACTTCCCGCGACAAGCAGAAAAAATGTTCCATTCGCTTATTTGGGATGCTTGACTTTATAGAAACAGTTTTGTAACCCGGCAGATGGTACGAGGACACTAAGTATGTCTGGTGACTGGTGAATAATGTGACCATACGTCCCGTTCTGAACCGGACAGTCCTGTTTTTTGGTAGCCTGTCCCATTGTCCCCAAGCACAGCTTCGGGACGCCCAAATGTCCCGTTTTCAGAAAGAGAGCAACCCACGACAACAATTTCAAACAAGAAGGCGCCAAAAAATAGAAAAATCCGACGGTAATGTCTAGTAGCCCGGCGATGATGGAGCGTGCGCTATACTTGTCACACATATGTAAGTTGGTCAGAAGCCTCCTATCCTGCACTTAATTCATGAAGTGACAGAGTGAAACACTGGGAATATTTAAACCGAGAGTCGTTGGGTGGAACTGTTCAAACACTTTCACGCCAATCATTTAAATCATACGAACTTTCGTATAATTATTGAATATATTCTGTATCTGACCGGCACTAATGCACTCGTAGAAAGGGTCTTTTTTCTTATGAATAAGATGTGGACGATCTGGAAAACGCAGTTTCAAGTTAATTTCCAAATTTTAAGAAATCTTGCGAAGAATCTCAACGTTATTTTAAATCAACTCCAAATAAACTTCAGCAAAAATGTGCTCTTCAGAAAAATGCAAGAATTATTTATTTTCACGTGTTTATTCCTGTATTTTCATTAGTAAATAAAAACTGAAGAAATATGTGTTTTCTTGAATTCACGTAATATTACCTAAAAATTTAAAAAATGCCCCGTTTTGAGGGAAATATAAATGGTCACTTTATGCATGCACGTACAGAACAGTAACAGTTGAGGGTAATCATAGAATACCAATAAATGGTAAAATATCACTAGTAGAGCCCCATACATGGCAGAATTTTTTTTGGAATCACATACTTAGATATATTTAAAACCAATATTTCAGAATTAAAATCAGTTAGGCAGTCAAACACCCTCATTGCGCATGAACTCATGTATGAGCTCTTTTGGAAAAGTGCGTGACAATGTAGGGTAAGTACGAACAAACTTGGGGTCATATTGTGCCATAACCAGCGGGAGTGTTCTCCCCTAAACTTTCTCGTATACTTCCCCAAAAAGGTTCCGTTTATCCTTCCCCCGCGTGGCTAAAAAAATTCGAACCTACTGTCATCCAGAATCCAATGACTATCAGAAGGTTTTTCATTATAGTGATTGAAAAATATCTAGGTAAAGAATCGCACACTGCTAGGTTTCACTCTTGCCGTCTCAAGGACAAACTGACGTAATTCGCTCCTTCAGCGTGCACAGAAGATTGCTTCCAGTACGCATGCGCGTGGAGATAACGGATTGGTTTCAATAGTAAATTATACAGACCGACAGACAGTCAATCCTTTGATGGATTTGGCCCAAACTTTTATACAGACCTGCATTCATGACGATAAAACTGTGTATCAAATTTTATCCATCTAGCTATTCAAGTTTTTAGTGAGCGCTATTATACGAGCGAGCGAAAACAAAACAGGAGATAAAACATATCCATCACAAACTCCGTCTCAAGGACAAGTGACGTAATCCTCCGGCTTGGTACCAGAGATAGCTAAGTAGGCATGCGCGTGGAGATGGTTTTGAAACGAAGGCTTAACAAGTATGCGATTATACAGACCGACAGATTTAGTCCAAAATTTTATACGGACCTACATTCATGACGATAAAACTGTGTATAAAATTTTATCCATCTGACTTTTCAAGTTTTTGAGTTATAGCGTTCGCATGACCTCGGACAAGCAGACAGACAGACTTCCCGTTGACGGATTTTGTCCAAAATTTGAAAGAAACCTACAATTTATGTTTAAAGACCACATTCCAAATTTCATCCCCGTAGCTCTAATAGTTTTCGCGTTATCGTGTTCACAGACAGACAGACATGATTCCAAAATTGTGTTTTTCGGACTCGGGGAGGTCTAAAACGTGGAGATTCGTCAAAATCTCGAGTTCGAATTTTTTGACGATTACAATACTTTCTCTTTGTATACTTCGTATACGAGAAAGTAAAAAGAGAAAAGAAAAAGTTTCAAACGCATAACCTCTGAAATAAATTTATCAGGAAACGAGTTTATAGATAAATTGTGTGTTTTTAGTGTTAGTAACGTCATTGCAATTAATATGAATAATTACATATTTTATTTTTTATTCTTATTATGTTGCTCTTTAATTATTCTTACATCATCAAACGAGTTCATCCATATAGTCGCTGTTGTGTTAAAATATCGTATAAGTCAGAAACAGAGCACACGAAGTTTTGATGTGACAGTTGGAACCATCAGCGACATACGGCTTTTTGTGGCAACATACTGCAATCATATATCACATACAGCAATTTGAGAGCAGATGTAGTCTACCCATGCAAGTGTTTTCCATGAATAACACTTTATGACAAGTTTGATATACGACATTTTGATATAAAAGTGAGAATATTTCGTGTCGCTCCATGTTTTCTTTCTTTTTTTTACTTTCTCGTATACGAAGTGTACAAAGAGAAAGTATTGTAATCGTCAAAAAATTCGAACTCGAGATTTTGACGAATCTCCACGTTTTAGAGCTCCCTGAGTCAGAAAAACACAATTTTGGAATTATGTCTGTCTGTGAACACGATAACTCAAAAACTATTCGAGCTACGGGGATGAAATTTGGTATGTGGTCTTTAAACATAATTTGTAGGTTTCTCTCAAATTTTGGACAAAATCCGTCAACGGGAAGTCTGTCTGCTTGTATGTCCACGGGCATGTGAACGCTATAACTCAAAAACTTGAATAGATAGATGGATAAAATTTGGTACACAGTTTTATCGTCATGAATGTAGCTCCGTATAAAATTTTGGGCCAAATCCGTCAAAGGGTTGGCTGTCTGTATAATTTACTTTTCAAAAGAATCCTATCTCCACGCGCATGCGTACTGGAAGCAATCTTCTGTGCATGCGAAAGCTATGGAGCGAATTACGTCAGTTTGTCCTTGAGTCGTCCAAGAGCGGAAAATCGGTAAGCGTCTCTTTGAAATTGATTCTTCATCTAGTTTTTACTTGTTTACTGGAAGTAATTGATCTTTGTGCATGCATTAGCTGAGCTTGCTAGAAAATAAATATTGCTAAGTTTTAATACATACGCATCTCTTTGAATTTGATTCTTCACCTAAATATTTTACAATCGCTATAATCTACAATGAAAAACCTTCTGATAGTCATTGCATTCTAGGTTCGAATTTTTTATCCACGCAGGGGGAGGGGAAATGACAAATTTTTGAGAAGTATACGAGAAAGTTTAGGGGAGGCCACTCCAGCTGGTTTCATCTCATACTCCAAATGTATAATCTATGAATCTATATGTTATAAAATAATACTCGAACGATTTCTTTATTTTATGGATAGAGATTTGCTTTCTCAATCAGCAACTAACATTTATAGATCGATTTTTAGCTAAGTAGTTTGCTCTACTCTACTGCCCTGATTAATTTTTTAAGTAAACGGGGCTTTCCAAAATAAAATATTGTTCTGCGGTAATATTGTTTTTAAATTAACACAACTCCCGGCTGTGCAGTTGCCAGATGTTCGACGTATTCACAAAAATGTAGAAGCAAAGTAATAGTTAGATAGTTAATTTTTTAGTTAGTTTAGTTTCTATTCTTAAATATAAAAGTAGTTTCTATTTTTAAATATAAAAGAAAAAATTCACTTACTTTCTTAGTAAATAGTGAAACATCGACATTATCTGAAAAAGGCAAATTTTAGGGATGGTTCACACTATAAACACTCGAAGAGATCAGCGAAGTTTTGTTCTAGCTGATGGTATTTCATATAAATTTTGCTATAACTTACGGTTTTTTAAGTATAAAATTAGCCTAGTGCAAGTGACATCGGAAAGAAATATATGAATTGTAGTAAAAAAATAATTGTGAAATTTAAAGACGTGGTTCATGTGTGCATGTAATTTAGTTACAAAGAGAGCGATGAATTTTATTTTGTAAAATTTAACTCGATTCAATTAATTATATTGTTTAGTTGTATATTAACGTCCCGTTTTGAAGCAACACGAGGGCTATTTTTGGGACGGACCTCCTAATTTTGAACCGCGGTTTGATGACGAGGACGGCCCTGAGCTGGCACCCCCTCTCCAAGCTTCCGCGCTACACACGAGGAAGGTCATTTAGCAACTACAGTGGAGTCTCCCTGTAACGAAATCGCTTGGTTCTAATTAAAAAATTGGTTATAGAGAAAATTTCCTTTTACGAAGATTAGAGATTTTTGCAGTTATTTAAGTAAATGTTCCACTTTTCAATAGGTGCGATAAGTTCAAATGTATTTAATTACGATTTTCAATTAAAAATGAAATAATATATATTATAAATTTGTTAAAATTATGCTAATTTTCATTGTATAAATAAAATGCTCAAAAGTGAAGACAATTCACCAATTTAAAGAATAATATGTACTAGTATGTACTTACGTTTATTTTACTCGAAAAATTCCGTTATTTTACATTGCTTTGCATTTCGAAATGTTAAATTTTCAGAAAAATTTTCACATTTTAAGAGTGAGTGGTTCCAAAAAACAGGCACGTGTAAGCGAATTGGTTGCACAGAAACTATCAACTTTCTTCAAAAATGACAAAAATCGAAAAGATAAACCTCTGAAACAATTTGTTATAGGGAGACAACCACTTCGTTATATGGAGAATATTTTGAATGTTATTTAACATTCCAATTAAAAATTTCGTTATAGGGAGAAATTCGTTGTAGAGAGACTTCGTTGTATTGAGACTCTACTGTACGTATGATTTAGTGTGCAGCAAGCCCAATACGCGGTGGGTCTTCAGTGGAATCTGGAGGCCACCGTCCCCAAAGTCGAGACCTTGCCGCCAGGCCACTGTGGCCCTAATTAATTATGTAATTTATGTTCATGTGTATTCGGAATTACATAAATTAACTTTAAAATTCCCTCGTTTGACATTTGATTTCATTTTATTTGAGATCGATGAAGAAAGTGAAACTCTTATTTTAACTAATGTGCTGCGTTTTCCTACAGTTAAATTGATTTGTATTTTAAAATCAAAAGTAAACTCATTCATAACTGTTCTTCTTCTTCTTTAAGAGCGTAACAACCTGTTGCAGGTCTTAGCTGCCTCGACAGCACGCTTCTTCCAACTCAGACGATCCAAAGCAACTCTTTGCCAGTTTTTTATTTTCAAAATGTTGATGTCATTTTCTGTATCGTCCAGCCATCTTGTTGAAGGTCTGCCCCGGGCACGGGCTCCCCCGGGGTTCTTGAAAGTGTGCAATCTAGTCGGGTAATTTTCGGGGGTTCTCCAGACATGGTCGAGCCATCTCAGTTTGTTACTTCGGATGATTTGTGTAACCTGAGGCTCTTTGTAAAGTCTATAAAGTTCAAAATTATCATAACTGTTCAGTCTCATTAAAAATCATTTGTTGTTCAAATTGGAGTTGATTCTTTAAAATTATACAGGGTGGTCATAAATTATATATATTGGACTCATTTCAAAAAGTAATAATAATAATAATAAAACCTATAATGTAGTAACTTCCTTTTTAAAAAAATGAGTGATTAGCACAAAAGATAGGTAATAGCGATGTCAGACAGGTAATGCGCCCTCCAACGCAAGTGTCAAAATGGCTACCGTGCAGCAGAAGGCATGACTCTTTTTCCACGAAAGCAAATCAATTGTAACAGTTCAAAGAATTATTCCGTTAGAGTATCGAAGTCGGTCTCCATGTAAGAACTCCATTAAGCCTTGGTAAGAGCAATTAAGGAGTGAAAGTTTCTCTCACTGGTGCACATTTCCAGTTCCCTTTACTTTCTCATACTGACGCTTGATGAAGTTCTTACTTGAAGACTGACAATTTCGATACTCTAACCGAATAATTCTTTGAACTATTACAATTGGTGAGCTTTCGTGGAACCAGAGACGTGCCTTCTGCTTCACGGTAGCCATTTTGACACTTGCGTTGGATTGCGCAGATTTAGTGCGCCGTAACGGCGCGTTACCTCTCTGAAAAATAAAAAAAACGCTTTAAGCCACTCTCTCATTTAAAAAAAACGAAGTTGCTTTATTATAGGTTTTTTTTAATTAATTTTCGAAATAGGTCTAATACTTTAAGAGCATCCTGTATTACATTTTATGACCTTTAATTCATAAAAACCATATAAAGAAAAATGTTAAGTATAATTAATATTTCCTAATCACTCCAAATTGTGTCTTGTGACGTGCGATTCCTTGCCTTAACGTTTCCTCAAAATATCACAATTCGAAAAGGAAATTTTGGTGTTAAAAAGCTTTTAAACTTGATAATTATAACATTACATAACAATTGACCGTATATGTAGGGTGGATCTAAAATTCACACTGTGGATAAAATAATCGGCGTAGGGGTGAAAAAGGTGTCTTTTAGAGTACTAGCATACATGCAAAAAATTTTTTAACTTTGTTTAATTTCTTCCGTTGCCCCAAGACACTTAAATATTTGCAAAAATGAAACGATTTTTATGCAAATTTTGAATTAAAAATCCGTTAAGGAAACGATTTTACAAGGAAAAACGTATAGGAGAGAATGAAAATTTATTTTTTTATTATTAAATGAAAAAAATATTTTTGTTTATATAATATTATTCAGGGATTCACAACTACCATTTCTCCTTTTTTTATTTTACAATATAACACAATTTGACTTTATTTCGAAGACAAAGATAAATTACGCCACAATTTCAACTTTTTCTAAACAAAAACATATCGCTACAGGGGAAACTGTGGCAAAAACGTTCTTTTATTCCTCCCTTCCTTGCTGTTTGAATGAGTCAAAATCGTAAAAATGTCAATTTTGAACTACTTTTGGGGCGCTTAGGTCGCCAGAGGAAATAAATGAATTTGAATAATAATAATAAAAAAAACGTAGACTAATATAACCAAAACAAAATTTTCTTACCCGGCACTAGAGAGAATTTTGAAAAAAAAATTTTTTTTTTAAATTTCCAAATTTCCAAAAAATGCCATTTTTAACTATTTTTGGGGCATTGGAAGATATGAATGGATTTCAATAAAAAAATATATATGTAAAGTCATATACCTAAGACACCACGCGCCAGAAGTAATTTCGAAAAAAAAAAGTGAATTTCCTTAAAAATTTCAATTTTCCCGTTTCAATTTTAACTATTTTTGGGGCGCCTGGGGTACCGGAAGATATAAATGGATTTCAATAAAAAAATTATTTAAACTAATATACTGAAGACACAACTTTCCCAACCCGGGCCAGAAGTAATTTCTCCCCCTTCCCCAAAAAAATTCCTATACTTTTCGATCCACCCTAGTGTATAGCTTTGTACCTTTTGGAGGCGTCCTTACCGCATCCTCTCGCCGTGAATATAACTTTTATATTCTAAAGTACACGGTATCTTATACAGATCGTCTCAAGAAATTCAACTTACACTGTAGGGAGAAAAAAAAGGAAAAACACAATTTTTCTTTTTAAGCCTCGATTCAGTTAGGGGCCGTCCACAAATGATGTCACGCTTGGAGGGGGGAGGGGGTTCGTGAAATTGTGACAAGGGGAGGGGTTAACAAGAAGTGTGACATCACACATCCTTTCTTTTTGAGAAAGGCATTCAAGGTAGGTTCTGAGAATATGGTAGCAGCAGAAATTCTTCACCGTTAGAAGCCCTGTCACATCCTTGAGATGTCCAACAAAAGATACATCGCCCACCTGGGTGAGTGGTAGAACTGGTAGTGGCACAAACAGGTTGATCTTATTGAGGCGCTT
>BGPR01040467.1:0-13945 GCA_013235015.1 Araneus ventricosus | reverse complement strand
TCTTCAAACTAAGCAGATCTTTTAGGCCATTTAATGAAAGAAAAAAAGGTTAGATTAAATTAGAACATTTATACTTATTTTACTTCCAAATCTGTGAAAATAAGAAACAAATTAAAATTAAATAAGTGCAATTTTCTTTCTACCTGGTTTGAAACCGGTCGGAAGTGCTTTAATCACATTTCTAAGCAGAAACTGATTACATTTCATTTTCGTTTCTCTTATTCATGATTGTTTATATTGGTTAAAGTTGTCTGTAGCCATAGGTTCTTGCCTTCGATTCAGTCGCATATTCTGTTTACAGTAGAAATCCAATTATCCAAAGCCTTACGAATACTAATTATACGAATCGATTTTGGGAGAAAAAAAGGAAAAACGAAAAATGTCAAAATTGGGAAAATAACAGTAGAAGCTCGGTCAGTGGCCTTGACACGACCTTTCCCAAGCGAAGGAGATTATTTTCATCAACTAAAATAGGGTGCATAAGTATTTGTACAGTTCATAACTAATTTTAATACATATACAAGTAAATAACGAAAGTTCAGAAATAATTTAATTTGTGGTTTCTGTATGTAAATCTAACAGTATTTACAGTTTTCTGTAGCTTATGTTTGTTAAACTTAATTTCATGAATTTAAGTTTTTTCGATGCCTGATTTTTTTTCACTTAATTTTTGAGTTTTATCCAAGTATCCGAATTTCCGCAAATCCGAATCGGCCCGATCCCCATTTAATTTGGATAAATGGAGTTCTACTGTGAATCCATTTCTCTACTCTAGATTTGTGAGGGTCAGAAACAGGATGCAGCAAGCGAAAATTGCTCCTCAGAAACGCAAATGCCACTGCCGCTGGGCATTGAATTTTAGGCCACCTGTAAAGGAATGCGCGTCCCCCGTTCTTAATAACCTTGGCCTCCCCTTATAGCAACTATCCCCTGGGTTGTACAGGTTCCCTTCCTGTTCTTTCAAATAACGCAACGTAGGGCAGGACGCGAACAAAGCCTTGGCTCCGAAGAACTCCGAGTTACGTTTTTCAATCCCTCTGTCCCATCTCTGCAGATTTAAAGGGCTGTAAAAAGGACCGGCTTTGCTTTCGGTTTGACTCCATGAAAGATCGGCTGGACGTTTTGAAAACACAAAAAAATAGGTTTTGTTCGTAGGTGTTACATTTGTAAGTTGCTTTTTGCCCACCCCGAGGAAATTTCGCGTATTGAATGTGAGCTTATTTCGTACCTTCAGGTTATTACACAAGCTTATAAAAATTAATAACCATATCAATTAAAAATAAATAATATAACTCCATTATTGGCTTTAGAAAATATCTGCTGGACGTTTTGGAAATGATAAAAAATAGGTTTTGCTCGTGGGTGTCACGTTTGTAAGCTGCTTTTCACAGATCCCGAAAAAAATTCGTGTCTTGACCGCGAACTCATTTCGTAACCTCTAAGTTACTGCACAAGCTTACAAAAATTAATAACTCTGTTAATTAAAAGACAAATTACTTAATTTCATTATTTGTTTTCGTTTTATAAAATTAAACGAAATGGCACTAAAAGATCGCCTGCATGTTTTTTAAAAAAAAGATTAAAATAGGTTGTGATCGTAGATGTTATATTTAGGTAAGTCGCATGCAACTTGCTTTTCACTGGCACTGAAGGAATTTTACATTTTTATTGTGAATCTGCTTCGTATCTCTGAACGCTTATTGCAGAGAAGCTTATAAATATTTATAGTTTAATTTATTAAAAGATAATTAGAATAAATAATCGCTTGTTTCCTTTTTATGAAATGTTGTGAATATAATGCCATTACAAGATATTATGTGATTTACTCATGTGCTTTTATTTTGTGAAAGCTTGTAAAACAATTTAAAGAGAGCACTGTGCATTTCTAACCGATGATTATAATTTAAATCGGGACATCTTTAATTATGGGTTACAACTCGTAATGGAGTTACTTAACTAAATTTTACAGTTGTTGAAACTAATACCAAATTTTATAGTTTTATTAGAACTTTCAATGCTTGCTTGCTTAAATAATTAAATAATCATATTGATGTGCAGTTTGGTGCATATTCCTGATATTAGTATTTATAAACAACAATTTTATTAAAAAATGGCATCATTTCGGTTAGATTAGCGAAAAATTTTTTCTCTCCGTTTTTTGCATTTCTTTGTATCTATTCGAATTTACATTAATTAAAAATGGCGCTTAAAACAAATGCCAAAAATTATCGTGCCTTGTTTAGAAAATAAAATATGTATGAAGTTTTCTTGAAATACAGAGTTATTTTATAAGTCCTTTAATTCTCTATCGGTTAATCAAAATAAATACATAAAATGTTTCTTAAAAATTATGAAAACACGTCAGTAAGAAATGGGCCAACATGCTCGCCGTCTCTAGTTTTGCCTGTCTCAAATTCTGCTAGTTACATATTCCTGTTTCCCATATAAGAGAAGTTTACACGTTATTATAAGTTAACTTTCACTGAATCACTGTTCGTAAGGATCAAAAGAAGAAAAAAAAAAAAGAGTTTTAAAATGTACGGCAAGCAATGAAAGGAAATTATGATCAGAAAATTAATATTCTGCAAAAAGAAGAGTAAAAATTTGATGTTTACTCGCACTAAACATTAGTCTTAACGCAAAAAGCATTTTATTGATTACTTAGATATAAGTCCCATAAAATGTAATCACGAGATTTGTAAGAATCGTTTAGTTCCATTCATCACCCTATCATTAAACTGAGCAGAAGATATGAATAAAATTTGAACGCTGAAGCAACAAACTTCCCTTTTCAATAACTTGTAGACTATCTTTAACACGACACTCTAATCTTACAAATAAAATAAAATCAATGTGTATACGACCTTCTAAGACCTGAAGATTGTTTGATATGCTGTTTACTAAATTTCAGATTAGACAGGTTAGGTTTTATTGTACAATCAATAAATCATGAATAGTAGGCCGAAAAACAACTGCAACAAAAATTACTATTCTGTAATATAAGATTCATTTTCGTACATAACTGGATTTACGAGAATTTGGTTCGTTTTACTTACGCTAGTGTTTTATAATTCTGAAGTTAAGAATTTAAAGTCACATATTTGGAAATTGAAGTCTAACAATAAATAATAATGATAACAATAATAAATTACTGTTTTCGGAAAATTAAAAAAAGTTTTTTTTTAATATATAGTCACTTTATGAATAAATGATAAAACTAGAGGACTCAAAATTCTAAGGTTAAATTTAACGAATTCCTAGAATCTAATTGCAAAATTTCGAAATAAATTAATTACATTTTTTTTATTTGGTAAAACACTTCTGTTCTTACAAGAATTCTTTGCTTAAAAGAGCTTTTTGCAGCAAATATAATTCACAGAACCTAAAAGCGAATTAACATTGACACAATAATAAATTGCAGATAAAAGCCTCCTTTTAATACACATTTCGTAAACGAATAACTTATAGCTTTATCGGTAATAGAAAATTCTTTCTGTTTCAGCATCACTGAAAACATTTAAAGGTAATTTTTATGCAGGCGACCCAACCGAGTGATGTTTTCGAACGTCGCCGTCGTCAGCACTTAGATTTCTTGCTCGTATTTCCGTGTTCGATAAAGATAACTGTTTCCTCGTCTTTCGAAATTTCAAGGCACAGAGTGATTAAACAGAGCTGTAAATTAAACCGCTACTTAATTAAAAAAAACACGTGTTGGTCTTCCTTTAAGTACTAAAGGTTTGCTGTAAAAGAGAGTCCGTTAGATTTAATTAGGAAATACTTAACTTTTATAGTACTATTTTAAGTTCATTGAAGAAATCAGACTTATAATTTACTTTTTAAAAACTTAAAACATGTATTTTTTCGGTTTCTTGAAAAAAAAATTTAGCATTTAACTAAAAAGCATGTGTTAGTCTTTATTTAGTTGCTTTAATTTCAGAGAATTTAAAAATGTCCATTACACTTATGAAATATTTTCCTATATAAAGAGTGATTATGTCTATTAACGCAATTCAATTTAATTGATTATTTAATTAAAATTTCCTATTTCTCTAAAGACAATTATAGGCCAAAACATCAATAGAAAGAGAATGAGATAGAAAAAACAACTACTTTTTTTACTAAATAAATATCATGGTTACTTATAATCGCAGAACAAGACTCCCGAAATAATCTTTTATTTGGGATATAATTTGATTTGTAATCAAATCAATCTACCGTGACCGCCTAAATTCAAAATATATCTTCCATTTTACTCATTTAAGTATTATTAAGTATTCGTTTGAAGTTCATACAATTTTTAGAAAAATCTAGGAGGTATTTCAAACTAGAAAATAAATATATACAGTTCTAACATCTATATTTTTCCAATTCAATTTTACAATAAGAAACATTTTGATTCAAAGAATTTTTGTGTTGAAATTGAAAATACGAAGTCTTAAATCAAAATATAAAATGAGATTTAGTTAAAACAATCTTCTAAATGAATCTACATTCCTATTTCATTGACATAGAGTATTAATCTGTGATTTTCCAATGAGAATAATAACTTAAGTTTCTGAAATGAGTTTCAGAACAAAATGTCGAAGGCAATTAGTAATTTGAACAAACTGAAATAAACAAATCTTCAGATTAAAGACGAAGATATTTATGCTTGATGCAAGTATTCGACTTATTCAAAAATTAGCAGAAGTTGCTATATATCGCTGAAAATTTTAAGAACCATTCCAGCCCATCAAGAGAAGAAATGATATTCTTAAAAGTAATGGATTTTCGAAAAATTATTGTATCCATTTAAACCAGGATATTTGTGGATGAAATTTGAGAAACGAAAAAAAAAAAAAAAAACTTGTCGAATATAATAACCGTTAAAAAAACTTTCTCTGCCAAAACAGAAGAAACTGCATTAATGTAATAAAACTTCGTATTTCAAAGTCACTTATTCTTTGACATAAAAAAAAAAATCAGTCATATTATTTCGAAACGCCTTTTTCAGTATCAAAATTAACATCGAGTAAATGGCTCCCAATATACAAATTTTTAGAACCTTTGAGCCACATATTCTTTGTATCTTAATTGTGAATTGCTACTGAATCCTTACTAGCCCTGGACGCGAAGGTGATTAATAGCGGCTTATCTGAAGTGTTTTACTTGCAAGAATGCGAAGAGTATGTAATTTCCATTGACTCACCTGTATTAATGTTATTTGTATATATAAACGCTTGGATTTCGGAAATAAAATTTCGTAGTTCGTAAATTAATATTAACACTTTTGAAAATAAATATAATTAAAGAATAACAGATGAGTAAAAAATGGATATGTGAAGTTGCTCTTTTACTCAGTTTCCATAATCATTCTCTAGAACATGAAACATTTTGTCTAAATCCAAAAAGTTAAGAGAAATAATCTTTCTAAAATATTATCAAATACGATGCATACGGTAAGTAAAGCTAAGAAAAAAAAAGAATGACGAATAATGTTATTTACTTTAAAACAATGAATAGATGTTTCCCTTTTCATGGGTTCAATTCAAAATTCTGTTTTAATTCACTTAAAGTGTAACTTCAAGTGCTAAACTTTCACATTTTGCTGACATCAGTTGCACAGTTGTATATTATGAATTAATCAAAGAATAAATGTTTTAATTTATTGTCTTTTAAACTGTTTGTTTTAAAAAAATCTTTTTGAACCTTATGTTTTTTTTTCCGACTTTAATACTTCGGATAACATAGAAGTAAAATCACTTTTAAAAAGGATTATTATAGGTTTTTTTTATCGCCGTTTGAATATTCTTAATTTGTTCAATACACATTCTTTTGTTAAAAGGTTAAGATGGCAATTACACTGTTTCATTGAACACAACTTAATTTAATCTTTATGATTAAATAATAAATGTTTAAATTTATTGTCTATTAAGCTGTGTGTTTTTAAAAAATCTTTTAAATGTATGGTTGTTTCAAACTTTAAAAATGATTATAGTAAGTTTTAATCACCGTTTAAATATTCTTAATTTGTTCAATTTGTATTGTATTTTTTGTTAAAAAGTGAAAGTGGCAATTATACTGTTTAATTAAACACAATTCAATTTAATCTGGCAAGAAGCGCACAGAGAAACGTAAGTATTTCATCTAAAATGAAAGAAACGATAAAATCATATTGACGTTATGTGTTTTTACTCTCGTTACTGTTTCCTGCAAACGAGAAAGTGGAAATGTATGAACCTTATGTATTTTTATTCTAGTTAGTGCTTCCTGTAAACGACAAGATGGAAATGTATGAATTTCGTGTATTCTTTTCTGTCGTTACTGCTTCCTGCAAACGACAAGGTGGAAGTGTAAACTACAGACATATTGCTCGGTATTCCGTTGCTAATTTGTGAAGAAAATACAAAAGAAAAATGCCATACTTAGGGATTATAAACTTTAATTAATTTATTTATGCATAATTTTTAGTAATACCACTTTTTTCTTAAATTATTTTTTCATCTTGCAAGGCTAGAAATTTATAGCTTATTTTTTAAATATATTTTTCATCCATATTTAAATATCTCGGGGAAAAAAATGGAAACATACTAAAATAGTTCAGTATTCCAATTAACTATGAAATCCTCAATTCTAACTATCCGCATACTCGGATTCATAAGAATTATTTAATAAAAAAAGGAAAGTAGGTTTGCTGAAAATATAGGCCAAGGAAAGTATTTTTAATAGAATATAAATTAAGGAATTTAGAGAACTGAAATTGAAATTAGAAATTCCATGAAGAAAAATAGATTTTCTTGAATTATTTTATGACATTTGTGGTTTGGTGAAACAAGTTACACAGCTGTTAGAACAACTTGAAAAGAAAACTGAATTTGCTATATAGTTCTGTAAATAAATACGAATTTTGCATACATTTCTTTATGTTAATCATATATCTTGAAAGTATTATTCAATCTCATTCATTTCCCTTTAGTATCTTAATTCAATTGACATGCAAATAAATAAATCAAAATAAAATAAAAAAATAAAGAACAAAGCAGAAGGAAAAAACTTTTATGCACTTCCGGTAACTAGTGAAGATTTCGACAACAAATTTAAGTAAGCTTTTTTAATTTACATAATTGGATTTTGAATTTTGCACAATTTTAGAAATTTAATTTGACTTAATTTCTTAAAAATATTGTCAAAAATAAATTTAGTGCGAAATTCAGTCTACTTCTTCCATACAGGTGTATTATTTACCATTATGGTATGATAATTATATTGCTCCTATAACTGGATAATTAAATCTCTATTCGGTGTAACAATTATCAGCATTTACAATTAATTTTTAACGGTTGATGTATTTAGAAACCAAATACTTCTTCTTGATTTTCAGAAATTTCTTGAAAACACAAAGGCGCTTCATATCTTTTTCAAAACGTAACTTAAAACCCTTTCAGAAATCGGTATGCATATTTGATTCTGCAGTAACATTAATTAATAATTTGATGTATAATAAAAGGAATTAACGCAAAATGCATTAAAAATTTATAATTCATTAAAGATCATAACTCACAGCTCACAGAATAATCTAAAATTCATAGAATTCAAAATTGCATCATATTTTAAGAATTAATCATTTTGCATAAGAGCATTTGTGTTTCAGTTTTCTCTGCAGTCAAAGCTTAAGATAATTTATAAGTGTACCGAATATATTTCTTGGGGTGGATGAGCATAAAAAACTGAAATTGAACTGATTTCAATAAATGCAAGGTCGGATTTCAGTTACGTAAATCATTACTGGTAATTTTTAAAAAATTCTTATTTCCTTCCTATATTTTTTACGTATAATTACTATAATTTTTCTCGTAGATTCATTCAATATGGCAGTATCGTCGAATATTTTTTCTCCGATGGTATGGTTATTATAATTAAAGAAGTACCGTTATTTTTTAAGCAGAATTAAAATAAATTTATTTGGTTAAAATATGGTAGGATTTATACATATTTTAAAGGAAACCTTAAAAATTGTTAAAATAAATTTGTTTGATATCCAAAATACAGCATATTGAATAATCTAAGTACTTTCTTTGATAATTTACCATTTTTCTTCTTTTTTCTGTAGTTTCTAATAAATATGATTTAAATCGATCTTTCATCATAGTTAGCGCGTTTATGTATGTGCAACCTACGATCCATCAAAAGGTTAATTTTGATCAGAATACCGTAATAAATTAATTGCGCATAATTCTAGAATCCAGCCAGTCTACCTTCCTTTTTACTGCGCGTTAATCTTCGCTGGGAACTTGCCTTTGATCTTATCTGAACTCATTCATTTCCTCATAAAAATAGACGAAAACGTAAAATAACGCCGTGGGAGTGTCGCAACATTGGGGAAACTGGACTCTGATCTCGTCTGAATTTGTTCATTTCCCATCAAAATGAATCCATGAAAATGCAAATCGCAAGTTTTTCTCACTATAAATTCAATTTCGCTTGATAAGTGAATATCCCGCCTGTCTGTTTCAGTATATGATGTTGAACATTTTTTGTTATTCACTAAAATAAAGTAGAATTCTATAATTTTCGTGTATTTTATACACGAAATCCAGAGTTTGTTGTAAATTGAATTTCTTGCAATTCCGCACATTCGTAACATTCATTTATGAATATATGTATAGAAATGTGGATATATACCAGAAAGCATATCTGCATTTCTGTTTATGGAATGCGAACGCGGAATTAATTTTAAATAATTAATTTAAGTTAAAATTCCAAATGAAAATTCTATATCGTAGAATCCATCTTTCTGTACAAATGCTTCTGATTATATTTTTTTATGAAAACACGTTTTAAAAATGTTTTATACAATGTGTTTACGGTATGCAAATAAAAAAATTCATAAGTATAAAAAAAATATAATTTGAATTACTTAAAAAATTCAGTCTAAGACAGCTTTTATGTAATAATAATAAATATATTTTCTTCGGAAACATTTGTTGAGATACTAAAATTTGATTCTGATTTTTGATTCGTGTATGATTCAATCCATAAAAAAACATCTCGTTTTTTGCAATATACTACATTTTCAGCTGCTATAATGAATAATATGCTACAAGTGCCTTACCTAAGATTTCTTAATTACTCTTTACTGGCCAATAAATCATCCAATTCACACACAAAAAGCTTCACTGTGCCTCTATATTTATCCAATATTCATTTTAACTTTAATATGTTAATAATAAACCTTAGTATCAACTTTCATACGCATGGTTCGAACTGTTTTAGTACGCACCATTTTATATTACTATAGTTTTAATACTATTACTATAGTATTATTTAGTACTCATTTGTTAGGTTTCTACCGTATTTGCCCGAAAATAGGACCAGATCTTATATTAATTTTTTGCTCCAAAAGGCACATTAGAGTTTATTTTCAGGGAATGTCTTATTTTTTCATGCGTAAATCTCTTTGCGAGAAACCTGACAAAGCATGACAGGGCATATTTTTCGATTAGGTCCTATTTTCGGGGAAATACGGTACCTCGCGAAAGCAGGAAATTCTGGTATTTAATAATTTATAGTAATTTTTTTTAAAAAATAAATAGATAAATAAATTTAATAAGTTTTGCCAGCTGATATAGAGTTTGGGTAGTTCTCACGAATTCTACATCGAATTGTAAGAGTACGGGAATTGCAATAAAATACCAGATTGAGTCAATAAATTATATTTAGATTGTTTGGAGTTTCAAGGGGAAAAAACCCCAGCTAAATCCTTTTTTCAATAAAATGAAATATACGTATATCTGTATGGATAAATTATTCTTTTTAACATAAAGTAGTTGCTTAACGTTTCATCTCTGTTCACTTCGACAACCGCTGCCCCAGTTTTTTCCCCGTTTAAACATAGATTTGGGCAGATCTAAGTAAATTTTCATCGAGCCACAAATACAAGTTCAGCAACTTCTCTTTATGGGAAAGACCTTCATTGCTTTGGGAGAATAAAACTTCTGAAATCTCAGTGCATTTCGATAATAATCTTTCTATTCTTAGACATATTGATTCTATATATGAAATAAAATACTCGCGAATTACAGGTACATTTCACTGGGCTCTTCGTCTTGACATGTTGTTTTACAGAGTATGTGTGTGTTAACCTTTTTAAAAATTACCATTATAAAAATATAATTTAATAAGAAGTAATGCGTGGAATAACTACAGAACTTACTAAAATCCCGAGGAAGATAATTCCTGAATGAAGAACTTGATGGAAAATCAAGGTCCCGGACCTTGAGTTTCATCCAGCCATTATATATCTATCTTTTAAAATAATCTAAGAAATTTATGAATTAAAATCCAAACAAATAAATTCATTCAAATAAAGAGTAATAAAAATTCAATTAAAAATGTATGGAACAAATTCTGTAAGGATGTTACCAGAAAACTAAATACACAAAATACACGAAAGAAAGAAAACGAATGAATGAACCCAAAATAAATCAAGGAAAATTTGGATTGAAAAGCCTGTTGCTGACCAAAGAAGTATTGAAATCAGTGGCGAATCCAGGGGGGGGGGGGCAAGGGGCCACCCCCCCCAGAGCCGAGCCAGAATTCCTGATTTAATTTAACATCATTACAAATGTTTTTTTCTTAATTTCTCTCTTTAAAAAAATAATAAAAACGTTTCAACATTGCTTTCTAGCTTGAAAGGCTCGAAACTTTTGCTACTTTTGTAGTCATTCCACTGGTACTTGTAGCATTGACGCGGTCGAAGACATTTTTTGACTAGTTATTCCATCGTATTTTTTATTAAATTATCGAAAGCATTGTATTGTTCTTTATGATTCTTATTGTCAGGTGAGTAAAGTCTGTAAAGTTAAAAGTTTTGGTTTACTTTAGCCTTGAAATTTGACATTCATCACGACGATACAAAGTTTTTATGACCTCAGCCCCCACACCCACCCTGACCGGAATCCTAGATTCGCCACTGATTGAAAGTGAATTAACGGGCTAAAAATAAAGGAATAATAATAATAATAAAATAAACTAGACGAATTCTTTACTTAAAATAAATATATCGGAAACATACAAGACTATAAACACGCGTCTCTATTGCTTTTCCTGAATTTTTATTTGGGGAATAGGCTGTTTTTCAACATAAAGACAATTTATTTACACATATTTGCCGTAAATAATAATTAGACTGAACAAAAAATATAGATATTTATTTAAGAAATCTGACCAAAGAACAGAGCAGTGTAACTATTTTTTATATTCATTAGAAAGAACTTAGTATTAAAATGGATCCATATTAGTTGCTAGATCCAGACAGAGATCCGTATGTAACAGGTATATAAACGGAAATAATATGAAAATCAATAATTTAAAATTAGTATCTAAACTTTGGTAAATTTGACGAAATTTGTATTTTCATGAAAACAATAGAAAATTATTGCGTAGCACGTTGTCTATTCATCTTATCTGGCAGATTCATAACTACCCCGCTCTAACAAATTAGACCGTAATTAATAAGTAAAAACTTAATAAGTGAGGTAAAAGTAAAAAAAAAAAAAGTTTCTGTGGCTCATTGTCATTGTCTCAGTTTCAAAATCAGAGAATCTCGGGTTCGAGACCCGATTTCATAGACGATGCGTCCATTACGTGGGTTGGTGTAAGTTAAATCAGCTGTTGTATGAAATATTTTCCTTTTAGTGTAGTGTGGAAGCAGGGCCGGCCGAAGGGCGGTGCAAACGGTGCGGCCGCACTAGGCCCCGCGTTTTCTAGAGGCCCCGCGCAGCTGATTGATTTTGAAAATTAAAAATGCATTCTAATTTTTTATTTTAATCCGAATATACATGCATTTGAATACAATCCGCGATATGTGAGCATTTCACGTCCACCGATCAAAGGCAAGGTTGGGGGGCGGGCGCGTTGAAGCGCACTACATAGCCAAAACAGAATAAGAAAAGTAAAGACAATGTGTTTCATTATGCTTGCGTTGTAACGGATGGTAGTGCATCATACGTTTGGTAGAGAAATAAATAAAATATTCGTATTTAAAGGGAAGACAAAAGCTTAGTATAATATATTACTGAAAATTTCGAAATAATATATTTCTTTGTTGTTTGTTGTGATCATACTACTAAACCAGCGGGAGTGGCCTCCCCGAAACTTTCTCGCATACGAAAAGTAATGTGGGGTGGGTAAACACTCAGTGGGTAGGTAAATATTATTGGGGTATTTACCCAAGGCCTGATTATTTTGAGAAAAAAATTATGAATGGTGATTTACAATGAAACATATCAAATTCATGAATTCCTGAAACTTAATATTTTGCAAAAAAGAATTGCGCATGTTCTCAATTTTTATGCGCGCTGAGGAACTAGAACTTTATTTAACGTTTTTGAGTACGAAATCTTACTATAGATACCGCATAACATTTCACTACACCTCTGGTAATCACAGGAGTCCATCTGGAGAATGTCAAAACGTTTCGTTTTGGGGATTGCCATAATTTCCGAAGCGAGTGTTTGTGGCTCGCTTCAATTTCCGCCAAAGTCAAACGCCAACCATACTCACTTGAGTAAAATAAGCGAAACGCTCGCCAACACGCAGTCGTAATGTGCATTTTGAACTAAGTATGCAATTTGAACACCTGTTTTTCAACTGATTGAGATGAAAATTGGGCACAGATCTATAATTAATGTTAGCATCCTCGATATCAAGTTTTATTTATCTAAGCCAAAGGGCTTATGAGATACAAGTATGCGATTATACAGACCTACAGACAGTCAACCCGTTGACGGATTTGGCCCAAAATTTTATACGGACCTACATTCATGACGATAAAACTGTGTACCGAATTTTATCCATCTGGCTATTCAAGTTTTTGAGTTATAGTGTTCACATGACTTCGGGCATACAGACAGACAGACTTCCCGTTGACGGATTTTGTCCAAAATTTGAAAGAAACCTACAAATTATGTTTAAAGAACCAAATTACCATACCAAATTTCATATCCGCAGCTCTAATAGTTTTCGAGTTATCGTGTTCACAGACAGACACACAGACATAATTCCAAAATTGGGTTTTTCGGACTCAGAGATGTCTAAAACGTGGAGGTCCGTCAAAATCTCGAGTTCTAATTTTTTGACGATTACAATATTTTCTCTTCGAATACGAGAAAGTAAAAATTGATCTTAATTTTTTTAATATTATTTTTGGACAATTTCTGAATATGGCTAGAGACGGAGATGCCGGATAGAAACACATGTGTGGATCTGATAAATTTAAGAAAAACATAGAAAAAGAAAGAAAATTGCCGAAAACAGGAGGAACTCCTTTGCAGAATTTTTAAAAACCGAAAATGTCCAACAAACTGACGAAATATATAATTAACAGTTATTGAAAAATCAAAACCGCGAAACTCAAATTACACCGTATGACATCCATGAAAACAATCCTAATCATAAAATCCTGATGAAATGAAATATTTTGTTTTACGAAATCAGTTTCAAGGCCCCGAAAATCAACTTTGCACCAGGCCCCGCTTTTGTTCGGGCCGGCCCTATGTGGAAGCTTGAAGAATTGGATCTCAAATCAGAAACGTCCTCGTCATCTGACCAAGACTCTCAATTGCCACGTCCGTCCCCAGTGGTCCTCGTCTAGCTTCAAAACCTAGTGTTTCTTTAATAAGTCAGTCAATAAATCTGGCTTTTAACTGTAATAGACGAGTTTGTACTCGTATCGAGAATTCAAAGTTATTAGCGATTTATGCTGCATTAGGTTTTTTCCCTCATACAACTTCAGTCCAAAGAATGTATAGAAGTATATTTAAAAGCATACTCCTGATGTTCCTAAAAATTTAAGAATCGGAACAAAGCCTTTCTGAATGCAAATTCTTGAAAACGTAAAATGCTTTACAAAAGATGTATTTTCCTAGTTTCTGTGTGCTCCATAATTAGACAAGTACAGCAGGTA
>BGPR01040466.1:0-13945 GCA_013235015.1 Araneus ventricosus | reverse complement strand
ATAAACCAGTAGCCTATGACAGATTATGATCGTCTCTCATTATAGGTTCGGAGTTAGCTTCGGAAAGGAATAAAGAGAGTTCATGGTCCAGTCAAGCAATCCAAATGCCCACCGCACCCATCCAGCTTTGATATCTATTCCCCATATGGCATTTGCTGCCTATAATACAGTAAAACTCTTATGCCACGGATTGTGCCCTCACAGTGTCTTGGCTTATAAAGAGGCCAGCGCCGAAGTTCGAACAAGAATGGCTAAAAAGAGCTGCCAATAACCTCGTCTCTAGGCAAAAAAATTCGTAAGATAGCGAAATTCATTAGTGAAAGCAGAGATATCTTGCAACCTCCCTTCAACTTTCCAGCGAACTCAAACAACAAGCTCCAAATGACAAACTATCCCCCCCCCCTCTAAAAAAGGAAAGGAAAAACAACATCTAAGGAAAAGATCGCTGATATGAAATAATAGCGCAAATTTCTGTGCTGTATATAGTGTAAAAATCTGGTTTTTTTTCTTTTTTATTTTGTTTTGTCTTAAATAAAATTCCCGTGTCTTGTCTATCAATCCGTTCAGTGACCGGACTGGTCAATGGCACGGAGAAAAGAGACGGCGTTCTGTTCCGTTAACCGCCACTTCTGCATTATTATTTATTTATTTATTCGCCCATGGCGTTGCAACCTATCTAGAGGGTGCAAGGCACTAACCAGACTGGCAATTAGAATAAAATAACAACAAAACAGAAACAAAAACATTACATCAAATGACAAAACATCACAAAAAACTGAATGATACTGCATGCAAAAAAGCAAGAACACAAGCAAAATTTCTGAACAACTAAACGAAGACAAAGGAAATGACAAGAAAGTTCATGGAACAACATCAAATAGTAAAACAGGAAACAAAATAAATATAATATTTAAACAAAAACTAGGGTCACTTTTGTTTCAAAATGAAATTTTGGCTCATAGACATAATGTTAAAATAAAAGCGATTAAAGGTTTCTGAGAGATCGAGTTGTCTGCCCATTGAACTTGAATGGAATACATTTCTTTCCTTTTTCTGACCTTGAACCTTTTATTAAGAGAAAAGAAATAATAGGAATTTCCCATTTACCAACAACTACCGACGAACAATTAGGGATTTAACCCCGAAAAAGTTTAAAGATCCAAGCAAACACAAACTGTATCGTTTCTCAGAAGAAATTGGAAATTTCCAAGAACTTTTTAGTTCAGACTATTCATAAAATTCGCTTTATTAGAAATAGCGAATTAATGCTTGTTGAATACGTATTTTGTACTTCCATTCCCCTTTAGAGCGACCACCTGTCTGAGCGGTCAACTTTCCTAGAAACGGAGGGTGGTCGCTGTAGAGAGTTTTCACTTTATTGCATCACCCCACATCATACGCGTGTTATGTAAGATGACTACTGAGACACTTACCATGAAACTCTAACTCTTCATGTAATTTGACTTCATTTGCTTGTTTGAAACATCCAATTAGTGCAATGCATTCGTAACTAGAGCAAATATGTAAATACGTGATTGAAAATAAAAGACATATCTAAATGAATACAAATGAAGGTCAAACGGTATAAAGTCAAGTTTTAATTTTCTTGGGTGACGACTATTTAAACTGGATGTTATAAAATCATACTATCTGTTTAAGGCTTGGTTTAACCCTCTGAGGACGGTCGCGCACGTATCGCTACGAGAAGCCGGCATGTCCGTGGAACAGTCGTCTTGAAAGGGTTAATGTTTATTGACTGGATACGATCTGAAGATTGTTTCATGCGATATGCGTCATACAAAGATTGTTCAAAATGCTCTAAAGGACAGACCGTTGGAACCAGACCTACCAAATTTGGCGCGTATTTTTTTCTTGGGTAGCAAGCACTCATTGATCGAAAGGGTTTTAAAAAATAGGTTTAATTGATTAAAATTTAATCGAAATTTTAATGTTTTACTACAATAACCATGGAACATATTATCGCATACATTGCGCCATAGGATATGCATGATGCAAAATCCTTCAAAACACTCTACAAGACAGACTGTTGGACCCAAAGCTTCCGTAGTTACTTCTTGGCTAGTAGGTGTTCACTAAGAAAATGCTTTCCAAAAATTTATCTAGATTTT
This sequence comes from Araneus ventricosus, assembly GCA_013235015.1. Lineage (NCBI taxonomy): Eukaryota > Metazoa > Arthropoda > Arachnida > Araneae > Araneidae > Araneus > Araneus ventricosus. The sequence continues at coordinate 11,816 of BGPR01040466.1, read as the reverse complement.
TAATTAATCAAGAACTAGAAAATCACCCGTCATGGTACCCGTCAAATCGTTTCTTCATTCGAGAGATTTCCCGTCAAAGTTGACGTGTTTAAATAGATATATACGCGAGAGAAATGTTTAACATTGTTTGAAAACAAATAAAATAAACATATGTTTCATGAAAGGAAATATATTTTTTTATTTACATATTTCTTTATTCAAAAAACCTCTTGGTAAACATTCAAAACAAACAAACAAACATTCATTTATTCATATATTTTTTGAACAAACATTCATTTATTCAAAAAAAAAAACATTCCGCGTGAAGTATTTTTCGTTGTTTAACAATTTTCTTCGTACTTCAGATGTCTTTGTGTAAATATTAACGTTGTCAAAAATTATTATTAAATTATATCATCACAATTGCACTAAATGATTAGATGCATCGTAGCATCGAAACTATATTACGCGCATTATATACCACTGATGCAATTTACTGCTTCCTATTAAAAATCGGAAAGTAATTTGAAATACATGATTAAGACAATTTAAAATTTCTCTGGAACTATTGATCATAGCGAGATAAATTTTATATCAATGGATAGCAAGTTTTATTTCAATATCTTAGAGCTATTAAATTTTGAATTAGAACGACAATTATTCTTTTAAATTTAAAAGACTGAAATTTAGGTTCTCTAACAATGAAATAATGCTGTTTAACGTCTCGCACCGCTATGGCACGAGTTTTATTGTTGGTGACGTCAGAGCGTTACCAAGAGGTCTGGGCTGTTATATTAGTAATTGATCAAAATTTTAGCGTTTTTCCACAGTAACATCGAAGCATATTATTGCACAAAAAATATCTTGACCTGGAGGATTTTCTTTCAACATTAAAGTTCTCACATTTGCAATATTCGAAGAACTGTGTTTTTTCCTTGGATATATTTTTGGAACAATTTTTCATTTTAAAGATAAGCTTTGACGATTTTTTTCCCTTTCTTCTAAACAATATCACACATCGTGGCTTTAAATATCGAAAACCATGGCTATCACAACATCTTTGAATAATTGAATAACTGTTTTCAGAAATAGCAGAAAAGTAGCCTTCCATCCATCGCTTCATTAAAAGCGCCAGTTTGCATGTAAATAAAACTTTTTGGTAGCAGACTATAACTTATACTTTCAAAAATGTAATTGTTGGAAAAATAAATTTTTTCTCGCTGCAACGATTTTTTTCCTACAGCGACACTAAATTGTCTAAAAAATGTGCGAATAGCCTCGATACTTCCAGTATAGTTCGTGCTGCCATCTGTCCTGATATTTGTGAAATAATGTTTTTACAATTAAATTTTCCGATATTCCACTAAATGAGAATACACACATATACTATGAGAGGAAATCTGCTTACCAAATTTTTATTTTAAGTTTTAATTCGCTTGCAATAGAACAATATAAAACTATTCTTATTCCTACAAAATAAAAACTATTAGATTCATTTATTGCATATATTGAGTTCTAATTATATATATCTTATTTTATACGATTTATGTGGAATTAGGTACCGTTATTTGGAAATAGAAGCTAGAAAAAGAATGTTATCCTTCTTGCTTTCTTGGAAAAGTTCCCCAAGAGTTAGCCACAAAATTAGCAAATGAGAAATAATGATAGAGGCAGAAAAGTTGTGAGTTTTAGGAAAGGGGAAAACGACATATTGCCGAAGCTTTACATCGCATGAACGAAGTGCTTTATCATTACAGTGATTAGGATTAATAGGGACTGTGATGAAACAACTTATAAATGAAAAACGTATAATCGCTTCTATTCTGTATATATTTAATCTTTGATTTCAAAGCTTTAAGAAATAAGAATGTATTTACTATTTTTGTGTTAAGGGGCGCTCAGTTAAGGGGACACATTACCCAAAAAATGGCCAAAACAACAATTTTGATTTTATTGGCTTATTTCGTGTTGCTCTTACCGTTCTACTTATTGTATCAAAATTTCAAATTTTTAACTTTAAAATTTCAGAAGTTATTTAGATTTTTATTTACGATGACTAATGAAAAACATGCACAAATGACAACTTTAAATGGCCTTTTCTCCATGTCGGACTTATCTTCACTTTCATATTTTCAAAATGCTAAGGCTTTTTTCCTTTTTAAGATAGAAATTTAGATTTTTTTGTACACGTTTATAGTTATGTATATTGTTACAAAGCTATAAAGTCGTTTCCCTGAGATGCTACACTTAGCGATAAATTTGGAGACCTTGGCGATAAATTCGGCGACCTTGGCGATAAATTTGGCGACTTGGCGGCAAGTTGGCGACTTTGGCGACAAAGGGAATTTTCTAGAAGGACCTCTAACTTTCCACCTATTTCTACTGGTTTCATGAACTTTCTAGAGATTACGTCACTTCCTACGTAATGAAGTCACTTCCTGTTGAAAAGTATAAAGGCAAGCTCTCAAGCCAAGAAGAGTGAGTTGGATTCTGATCAGCAAGCAAGCTGGTGAGCTAACAAGAAGCTTTTGAGGGCTGTGTTGAGATTTAATGGTAATCTCTATTGTGAATTTTTATAAGTGCTGTTTTAATACTTGTGCTACGTTTCTTATCTTAGAATATTTGTAAAATAAAGAGCTTTATTTTGTGTTAATCCTGTTTATTGGACTGCATTCACGTACACCCACAAGATGATTTTGTCATAATATGATAAAACTGTGCATGCAATAAGCATTCAATTGCTTAGTTTTTGATATGCAAGTTATAAAATGAGGTACTGTAAAATTTCCTCATTTTTCAGCATATAGTTCAGTAAAATATCTATATTTAAGAGAATATTAGATGCACCTTAAAATCCATGCACAGTTATGTGTAATATATTTCAGTGAATCTACGAATAGAATTTGAAGCAAAAATATTCATATTTGAAAAAGTAGTAGGGATTTTAAAAAATTGAATTTTTCTTTAAAAAAATTAAAATGCAACTAAACAAGCAGATGAAAATGGATATTTCTCCTCAAAATGACTTTATATGATTATTAAGTCTCAATACTTTTAAAACTTTTTCAATGATACTTCCAATAAGAACAAATGTTCAGAAGGTAATGTGTCCCCTTAAGGGAAGTAAAGGAATTGATGTGCATATTTTTGATTAGAATTTCGATGTTTTTAGAATTGAGTTTGAATTATCTTGAGTATTTCACCTGATGAGAGAAAGATATGAGAGAGATAAAGCTAAGTCGAACTGCCCCGCTGTGCTTTGTATTTAACATTAATTGTTACGTTAACTTAAATGCGGATTTAAATAGTGAAAATTCTGCAATTCGATGCATGTGTCAGAGACGTCATTGTACGTTAAGAGTTTAAAAATGAAAGGTTAGATACGGTGAAATATTATTTATTCTGATTCAACAAAAACACATGTGGAATTCTTGAGTCAAAAATTCGCTCTAAAGACACCAATGGTAATAATTTCGTGGGAAATTTATTGAATAGCCAGTCAGTTTACTAAATCTGTCTTCTTCTTTCTAATCCTTCTGATCTGAATAAGATCAGATCCATGAGGTCGTTCGCCTTCATCACCTCCAACACGAAATCCGGTCGCCCAAGCGGGTCTTCATACAACAAGGCAAAACAGTCAAGTAGATGTTGCGGAGTGACCTCAATCATGTTGCACTTTGTGCAGATATTGAACTTCTTATCACCACGAGATAATCTGAGGGTTTTTAAGTGACCGGAAGTTAAGCGAGCCAAAGCTGTTTGGCCTTTTTTATCCCCCTTAAAATGTATAGAAGCACCGGGGCCTTCACTACGATACCATGAACGAGCTGGTGGATGCCTCCAAGAAATGTTAACAAAGGCCTTTCTTCTTGAGTATAACTCAAGGTAGGTCAAGAGTTCTACATAGGCCTGAGGCAAGGTAGTACCACCTTCTTCAGCAAGACTATCAGCAATATCGTTATATTCCATCTGCCTACATTTCATGATTCATTCTTTTCCGGTTAGCCAGTTCCTCATCTGTAACTTCCGCTAATATGCACGCCTCAGGTTTTAATCTAATACTTGAAGGTCTGAGTGAAAAGCCGTGGTGAAAATCAAATTGTCTTCTTAATTCTACTGAAATTCCCCAATTGTTAACACAGAAAAATATTAACTCAGTATTTCCCAGAATCCCATGCCGATGGTACTGCGAGTTAACGGAGTTCTTGAGCTCGAGGTTCTTCCCCTCCATTCATTTCAATTGCTGGAGAAAAAAGTGGCATTGTAAGTACAGTTACCTAATAAAACTGGGAAGTGCCATATTAATTAACCAAATTCATAGTAATTTACAGTTGCAAATATGTATAACTCACTTAATCCCAACAAAATTCAAGCTGTGAAAAATGTTGAGAAACCGGAGAAATGTTGAGATAATGAAACATAAATTGAATTTAAACAGTTTGTTTAAAATTATATATTCTGAATTATCCGAACTGAAATTATCTGAAATTTAAGTGTGTGAGCATTTATAGATGTAATAATTCCTTTTTACAAGCTCCTTTAAAGATACAATTGCTTTAACCTTCACTATCTGCATTTGATTGACTGCCCAGATAAGCTTTGGGAGCCTCTTCCAAATATCGAGTCAGAAATTTTGTATCAATTGAATTCTTTATTTGAGGCATTCCCTGTTTTAAAATTTTAAAAGTTCGTCTTCTGTTTCTACGATTTCACGTGTGCCGGTGACCGCACAATTCCACACGCTGTATTCCGGGAATCACTTAAAAATTCTCCTGAAGATTTTAATCTTATGATTTATTTTGTTAATTAATACAAGACTGTAATAAACAGCTTTTTGGTATTTCGGAGCGATTGCAAGCTTCTCCAAAAATGGCTGCATCTCATGGCACTAATGGCACCGCATGTATGTGGGGGACAGTCACCAAATTTGGTCCTCTTGGACAGCATTTAATATGAAGTGGTATAGAAGTCATTTGAATGAAAAAAAAGTAGCACATTTTTTTGTATTTTATTTAGCTTAAATACAATGTAAGTAATTTTTTTTAATGAAATACTCTTTAGAGTAGGGAAAAAATCGACGGGAGGCTGTCTCTGCGAAATGGCCACTGCGATTGAGGGGCGTAGACTTACTTACCTTTTTCAACTGTGACTAAAGTAGCTCTATGTGACTATTAACTCTATAGTCTATATTGTCTATTAGTCTAGTGTGACTATGTGACTCTATCTATGTAAAATTCTTCGTGAATTTCACCAACTTTGCAACTGAACTGGGACTAAACCGTAATTACAAATTCTGAAATTAATCTTGCAATCTTCAATGTCGACCTTTCTCTGTTAAATGAAACTAAAACCAACTCTCTATGTTGTTTGGTTACGGAGATATAAGCGTTTAACTTTAGCAGGAAATTCGACGTAATTCAACAATTCTTGAGTAATATTTCGCTTAAACCTCAGATAAGTGACTAAATTGCCTTAGTCTGCATGCGCGCGCATCGGTTGCTGTGAGGTCATCAAAAGTGCTAGTGATTTTCACCAACTGTGAAGCTCGACTGTGACTAAACCGTAATTTAAAATTCTAAACTTCTTTCTGCAAACTTGAATGTAAGTCTTTCTCTGTCAAATGAAAAACTAAAATAAATTCTCTATGTTATTTGGGTACAAAGCTATAAGCGTTTAAAAATACCACGAGAGACGTAAGTCTACGTCAAAACCTTAAAATTTGTGTCATCTGTCCAATCAAGGAACTGGTTGCTCATATTGGACCATCAACTTCTTTAAGCACAATCATAACAAAAATTATTTTTTATTCTCAAATTCACATCAGCACTCAGTGCATGAACCCAGTTCTGATATTTTATGTACTGTAACCCTTTGTTTCTTCACAAATTATACAAAACAATATAACCTTAGTTTTTACTCTTTTGGAATCTATAATTGAATGCTTTAGTGTCCTTTTATTGTTTTTTTGCTAGCGACTTGCTCCATTTCCAATGTATGAGGATTGTTAATGGTGATAACTGCTTTCTGAGAGCTTTTCCTGCATTTCAACAAATAAACTATTATTCAGCCCAATTGGAGCAACAGTTTCTCTTTCAATATAGCCAACATTTGTATAAGAAAAACAAAAGATGATATCCGTAACCTTATCCTTACACTATTTTAATAAATTCAAAAAGAAACTCAAAAAGTTAAGAAAATATAAAAACTTTGAATTAGAAGGTAAATTTAGAAATTTAAGACAGGTTGTATCCGGTGCGTAGAAAATACTGCGGAATCTAAATATCAATGATGAAATTAAATCATCGAATTTCAGGTAAGATTTAAATGCAATGAAAAAGAATCCGGCCTTTAAATTTCATCAAGCGTCACCCTTCACATGGCAAGGATTCAAAATGGGATTTTTTCTTTGGGGAACCTTACTTAAGTTCAAAATTTTACCCCTCATGACTCAAAAATTCTAATTATTACCTCCACTATTTTATTGAAATTATTATAGTAAATTTTTGCCAGGCAAATTTCCTATCTGAGGATACAATGCGTAACTAATTTTCATACTTAATTTAAAACAGCATTAGAGCTTTTTATCTTTTGTCAAAATATTTAATGGATGGTACCTAAATCCAAACACTTGTTCTGTAACTGTAACCTGAGTTCTGTCTCTTCATACACCACGTTTTGATTGGTACAACATAATTTGCCTTTTTAGGCCAAAATATTTAATAGAATTGAATTTAGGACACCGGTCTAATATCTGGTCTATGTGACGCTGGTGCAAATAAATTATTTTTCCATATATCATTTTAAGATTATGAATTGCCTGAAATCATATCGTGAATTTTTAAATGTAGTTCCAGTCACTTCTGATATATAGCCCCAACACATAAGATATTTTTTTTTAATTTTAAACACTGCTGGAGTGTTGACAATAAAAGTGTCGCATATTCATTTACCTGAAACTTGTATTGTAAAATTTTGATTTCACTGTCACTTTCTGTATTACAAAAATTTAAGCGAAAATTGGAGAGAACTGAGAAAATAATTTCTTGAAAAACAGAATTTTTTGTAAGGTGATTGCAAGGCCCTTGGAAGAGGAGAAATGCAATTTAATTCCGTTTGCTGCTGTATTTAAAAAGAAAATTCTATTTATTTTGCATTTGGACACGTTGAAGTGGAATTATGTGCCAATCAACATGGACACTTTTTTCAAAAGCTACCTTTATTATAGATATTGATATATTTTCTATAGAATAAAGTTCGCAATAAACTTCGTCAACCGTCCAGTAATTTCCAAGATGTTCTCAAGTGTCAAATACCATCAGGCGTTTCAGAAGCAAGGTTTTGCAATAAAGTCAGAATTTTCTGCAGCTGAAATGCTCTAATCAAATTTATTTCCATTTAATCTGAAATTCTGATTGAATAAACAGTCAGTTTCATAAATGCTTCCTTTTCCTGATGGACGAGTTCAATGCCTCATGGAAATTGAGCTATGTTTAATTCATGATATGACTCAGTAGATGCGTAGCAATTAATCATTGAGCCACATACGATAATAACGCAGGTTTGTGTGTTGACTAGTTTCGCTAAGAATCGACTAAAACTATGTCTGCTTGTTATAATAATTTGACATTGATGTGATATTATTTCTAATAAAAAGCTATACATTTTGGATTAGCAAAATTATACACGTTTATTCAATTCGCCGATAGCTATGTGGAAAGTACGCATGCATATATAAAAATATAATGTACAGTGGATCAGTTTTTTTTCAAATCTAAAAAAAAAAATACCTTTCTGATCCACCAAAAGCAGTCAGCTATGTAGTAACTATTCCACCGTACAAATCTTTGCAAAATCTAAATCTGCACAAACTTCTTAGGAGAAAATATCATTCTAAATTAAATTGATCGAACGTAAAATTGAGTGCTTATCTCCAATCCAATGACCACATGACTCGCTGAGAGAATGAGCCGATTTATTTCCTTGCCGACATGGAGATATAATTAATACTTCACATAGAATGTACCCGGTGTCCATAAATTATCTGTACTTGGAAAAACTTCAAAACTATACTAGAGAGTAACAAAAGGGCTTTTAACATGTGACAAGATAAATCATAAAGTTTTTGTTTCCCAGGTGACGAAGATTTGACGAAAAATATAGACGCCAGTTTGTAGCCTTGTTCATAGAGACAAAGTCCGATACCCACGTGAAACGAAACTTTCGTGCGTAGTATGGAAGGGAACCACCTTCCCGACCAACTATTCGGGCTTGGTATACGTCATTTATGGAAACATGTAGTGTTCCTCATAAACAGAGGGCGGGTTGCCCATCTGTTTCAGACGCCAAAGTTGCAATTGGGTATCTGACTTTGTCTTTATGAACCAGATTACACACTGAGCTTCCTTCTGTGGTGTCCAAATTTTTCGTCAAATCTTCGTCACCTACAAAACAAAAAAGTCTTGTGAGTTATCTTCTCCCATTTGAAAACCATTTGTTATTACCTAGTACAGTTTTAAAATTAATAAAGTCTGAAGTTGTAAAGATAAGTTATGGACACCTTGTATTATCTAATCACACTCAGCAGATATATTTTACATTAAACTACATTAGAATGGGCCTCTTCCATCATGAGCTCCCACCCTCATCTCACTATAATGTGGGCCGATCTCAATGAGACCAACCCACTTGAGATCCTTCCATAAATAATATTCCAACTGTGACCTCAAAATGGCAGGGTACCTTACGTTGGAGTACCATAGTGGGAACTGACTTTCTTGCTTAAAGAAGAAAGTCAGCTGCACAAGAAAGATTGAAGGATGTCTTGTCCTCATCCGGTCAAGGCCTCCACAACGGCCAACAAACCGACCTTTCTTGCTTTACTTGTGAAAGTCAACATCCTCTCACATTAAATTTTTTACAAAGTCTAACAGTACTCATAAAACCAAATGTGAAATTGTTATGCCGACATGTAGGCGCCCGCCAACTCAACACATCTCTCTGCCAAGCCATCTACCGGAAACTGCCGAAAACTTGCAGGACTCGGATGATTTCTCCCAGGTTAACTCATTCTATGTCTAATGTCCCCTTGTGATAGATATTTTCTCTCTTTTATTGTCTATTTATTTTTTTAACTTTAAGTGATTTCTAAATGTCTGTGTCTGAAATTATGTTTAATTAAATAAATAATTTTAATTATTATTGTTTCTCTCTTATTCATTAATGAAGTCACACTCCGTTCCAAAATCTTGATCTAGCTATACTGATAAATCTCAAATGTAAAATATTAATCAACTCCAGCGGAAGTTACAACATCCGCCATATACACCTTCCGAGAGAGGAAGCAGCTAATTTGTAGGCCAACGGGCAAAATTATCTGTTTCAAGGAATTAAAAATTACTTCTATCGAAGAAATATTTTAATTAAATTAATGCACAAATATGCCTTCATAATATATTTGTTACTGTTAATTTGATCAATGTGATAAATAATTTATTACTTTAACCGGTTATTCGATACATATTAGTAACCATAACGTATACAATATTTAAACTTAAGATCATGCATACTAAAAGTTCCACTCTTAAAAGTTCGAAAATAATGTAATGAATTAGCATGTGGCGTGGTTTCAATTTTGCTGTCTTGATGTTCGATGCTTTGTAGTGAAAATTCATTAAAAGATTATGAAACATTGATAAAAATAACTGTAATCAAATGTAATTGTTGATATACAGTAAGTGTGAATTTTAAAAAATATTTTATATCACAAAATGTAATACGTCACACCACTCTATTTGTAATTATTAAAAAGCATCTTGAATATGACGCAAGTGATATTTTAATAAAAATGGTTCTTTTCATACTTCAGTGAAAAAATTATTTGTAATATTTAAGAAAAAGAATGCGCCAATATTCACAAATACTTTTCCTAGCTTCTCTTTTAGTAGATTATTATTTTGTTTAAAAAACATAAAATTCATTTTCATCAAACAGTATTAAATTCAGTTTTTAGTTTATGAGATTCTATTCTACGGTAATATATATTAATTTGAATCCATTTCGAATAGTTCTTTGCCCTTGAAAAAGTGGACTAGAATGGATTCCTTGTTTTGTTTTCGGTTGTAATCGATTCACTCTGAGTTTTTTTGTATTTATTTATTTATGTTTGGCTATCTCTGATGATCTTGATTTCTATAGTTCTCTGTTTTTTGTTTTGCTGCTGCAATTGCGAGCTACTTAAACATTGTCTTCATTTTATCTATTTTTTCCTAAATTTTACTCTTTAAATTTTATTGTGTATAAATTAAAATTTCTCTTTGTTCTTGTTTAAATTTTAAATTATGATTCCTTTTCACATTTATTCTATTATTTTCTTCTTCTTGATTGTTTTTAAGCTCTCTGGTAATATCAACATTCAGTTTTTGTTAAAATTAATAAGTATAAAATATAAGAAATGAAATATGTGTGACCAAATGAAATCCCAGTGGCTATGATCTAGGGATTGTAGTTAATGCGAAAATCACCTGATTTCGGTTATTCAGGTTTTTTCACCTTCTGTTTACCATGGCGGTTAAAACCGGTTTTCGGTTTTTTTTAAATAAAAAACAAATGCCGTTTGTAGAGAAATTTTTTATTAATATTTTCTTTACAGGAAAAAAATCCATTGGCCAATATTTATCTGTTCATAAAGACTTTTTCAGTTATCCGCCAACCAACAGACGCCTCGAGGAAGTGGTTGTCGTTAATTAGCCTAAGATGATGAAATTCAAAGCTTCATTACTTAGAAAATTTTAGACTAATCTAACCTAAATTCGTGCCTTTTTTCCGATCCGGTTTATTTACCCGGTTATTGGATTTTTAAAAAATAACCGGTTATAACCGAGACAAAAAAATAACCGGAAAAAAACGGTTTTCTGTTAAAACCGGTTGGTTTTTTCCATCCCTTCAATGATCTTCAATTTTTTACTTTCTCGTATACGAAGTACACAAAGAGAAAGCATTGTAATCGTCAAAAAATTCGAATCTCCACGTTCTAGACCTCCCCGAGTCCGAAAAACACAATTTTGGAATTTTGTCTGTCTGTGTGTCTCTCTGTGAACACAATAACTCGAAAACTTTTAGAGCTTCAGGGAGGGATGAAATTTACACATAATTACACATGTGATCTTTACACATAATTTGTAGGTTTCTATCAAATTTTTGGCAAAATCCGTCCACTGGAAATCTGTCTGTCTCTCTGTCTATCCGTGTACATGTGAAGACGTTAACTCAGATATTTAAATAGCTAGATGGATAAAATTTGGTGCACAGTTTTATCGTCAGGAATGAAAGTCCTTATCAAATCTTGGACCAAATCCGTCAAAGGGTTGTCGGTCTGTATAATCTCATGCTTGTAAATGCAATAACTTAGATAAATTAAATTTGCTATGTGGCCTTCTGAAATGAATTATAGTTTTGTGTCTAATTTTTGTTTCAATCGGTTGGAAAAAAGGCGTTCAAATTGCATTTTCGCTGTCTTCCCCTTTCTACGGCGCAAAAAATGGTTCGATTGATACGAGCGTTTCTTTACCGTTCTACGTTCTGTCTTGGCTCACTGCCAAATTCTACCCACGCCCTTTCGCCTTTGGTGCTCGCTGAAGGAAATTAGTGGCGTTCTGTGCGCACAGAAATTTTGCAATTTTTATCCGCGCGAGGGTGCGGAGAAACGACCGAAACCAAAAACCAGGTAGGTTTTCCCCATCCCTTCACTTTTTCGACATGTAAATAAAGAGGATGATAATGAGACATAATAGTGATAATAATTTATTTTCCAATGTCGTGCACGCCCACAAAACAACAAG
>BGPR01040465.1:1453-13945 GCA_013235015.1 Araneus ventricosus | reverse complement strand
CAGAAGTTTGAACAAACCTACTTTTTCTGCAGTTTCCTTTTCTGATTAGGAAAGACAAAAGAAAAATTAAAAATATTTCTTTTGGTTCTCCTTGTGAAATTTAAAATAATTTTTGCTTTTAAATTAAAGATTTTCTTTCTTTTCTTCGATAATTAGCTTTTGGTTCTTGCTGCAAACATATTGCGTTTAAATATTAAATTAAAAATACAACAGAAAAGGATATACTTTGAATGCATTAACAGTAACTTTTATCGCTATGAGTTTAGTAATTTTTTTATCATTTACGGTTAAAATGATTAGGAAGTATATTGATCAAAATTGGTCGTTAAAAACTCATACATGTTAATATTTTTTTCTAGATTTTCGATTAAATAACACCCCAAGTATTTTAATGTAACTTCAATGAAAAGGAGTTTTTTTGACAAAAATTTAATTATACATATGTAACGTATTACAACTAATGTAAAAAATTACATTTGAATGCGCATTAATAATGCATTAGAAACATAACATGAAAAAATTCAGTGTCACATTGAGAGTTAGTTTCATGGAAACTTCTTTCGTCATCCGTTATTTAAAAATTAAATTCATTATTTTTTCTGCGGCAATGAATGTTTTGGGTTACTTTTTTTTAGTTTTTTTTCACCAGAGCCCTTCCTGTATAAATTGAGCCACACAAATGATGAAATTTCAGTTCAATGGTATTAACTTTGCATGTAATCAGAGTTTCAAATGTATTTTCCAATTCAACAAGTAATGGCTAAATCTTTAAACATCGAGATGAATGGCAGATCTTAAGATTTTGTTGTTTGTTTTTCTTGGGGGAGAGGGACGCAAGGTCTACTTTTCACGGAACTCCTAGAATAGAATCACAGGAACACATTTCACTTAGTATCGCAGTTCAGTTTCCTTTTTTTCTGCCTCGATATAGAGTATCTCGCACAATCATTTTCTTGTCGAACAGAGGTGTCCATATTTATAAAAAAATGACTTAATTCAGCTACATATATGAGACAAATATATATTTATAGCTTGATGTCTCCCCTATAAATACTGGAAGCTGTGATCGTAAGAAATAAAGATATTGGGAAATTTTTCATTTCAACAAATGACAAAACGAAGAGAAGAATAATTAATCGCTGTATTGATTCTAATGGAATTCGGAATTCTGGTGGAAATACATTTGTCCATCATCGATAGCGTAGGACCTGACAAAGGGAATTATTTGCAGATAAAAGGACCTGTTATCTACAAATTCTAACGGATTTCAATCATTCAGAATAATTAGAGAACACTGGTGACTGCACTGTTTTCATACCATTCAGGAAGAAATATTGCCTTCGATTGAAAAAGAAAAAAGTGTCATGTTCGAAATAAAGTATTGGAAATAAGATCAACGTTTATCCACGCATTAATTAAATCTTCTTCAAAATAAGAGCGTTATATTTAAACTATTGGATTTGGTATTGATACAGTATGATGATAAATTTTGTTTTCAGTGTTTCAGTATCAAATAAAAAAAAACCGTCTATACAAAATGATGCCATACAATTGCAATTCTAAGAAAAAGTAATGTCCGAATAAAAATTCTGATGAGAAACAGTGAGACTGTTAAGCAATTCAATCCCTACTGTATTTAAAAAAATTTTGAGGAAAAGAAATAGTCACCAGACGTTCTTTAGCAAAACAGAATCTAAACTTCAGATGGTGTTAATTGATAATTCTCTCGATACTACACCACGTTTCTAATGTACTTATTTCGCTTTGAGTTGTTTTTCTTCACATTCCAACTTCTACGATACACACATTCTCTTCGTCTGGCGGCGTTAACAGAAATAAATATATAACGAACACCAGAAGCAGCAGGTTGTTGTAATTCGAATATTCCAAATGGAATGCAAATGGAACATAAGTTGCCTCCTCTATGAAGCAACAAAATATAATAATGCCAAACAGTTTCCCCTCGTTGCCTTCAGCTTCGGCATATTAATTTAATATCCAAGAGAAACGCAAATTTATTTAGAAGTATTTTCTCGCTCACTTATTCTATTTGAATTTTGATTCCTTTTTTGTATCTTACCATTCATTTTCTGAATGGGTGTTGGCAACAGGAATTGGATGTGTTTAGAACACCGAGAACTTGATTTCTTCGCATCGTTTGGATTTCTATTCTATGAATCTCGTAGGAATCATTTTACTCTTTTACTTTTTATTGCAAATGCGTGCATAAAAAGATTTATTCTTCTCTTTTAAAAGATATTAAAACCGAAGATAGTATGTACATTTTCATGAAAGAAAATATATTTAAATGATTTCACTTTGTATATCAGTCAAAAAATCTTTAGTAGCATTCATGTTCAAAATAAAAATTAATTGGCTTCAAAAGAAGAAGTTTGCAATTGAAGATCTTATTTCTTAATATTTGGGAGAAGGCGCAAGTTCTAAATAAGCTGTCTCCTTCCATTGCGGCGCCTGTAGTCCAGCCATTCAAAAAGTTTGTGTAATCTCTGAGAAAAAATATAAAAAAAGCGCAGTTCGCGTCCGCGCCATAGAGTTTTCATAAGAACGTCGGAATAAAATCAGAAAACAAGTGATTCGTATTAATATGTAATTTAATTATCAATCTCTTTATTACAATATTTACACAGAGTAGTAATATAATGGTTACAGAATAGATAAATCACAAGCTACCACAGACCCTTGCTACATGCGATAAACTTGTAAATTTATCTATTCTGTAACCATTATACTACTCTGTGTAAATATTGTATTAAAGAGATTGATAATTAAATTTCATATTAATAAGAACTGCTTGACACCCTCCCGGAGGCATATTATCTAACCTTACATTGATACAGACCATAGAGACTTTCGATGCAAGTTTTTTCTTACTGCTTTAATGAGGAACAATATTCTATTTTTTTGTTTATTCTTTATCATTAATTTAATGAGAGTGAATAAGCGTTGATACAAAATTTTATTTCAATTCAATTCGCAATTCGTTTTAAAACTTATCAATTCCTTTAGATTGTGCAAAAATTTGAAAAGGCGCCATCTGTGTTCCTGATTCAAAACTACAGACTCCTTTTCATTAAAAATCAGAATTTTAACATCTAATTATAAAGGGTGGGGAAGAAAGAAGGAAAAACATAAGAAAGGCGCAGTTCGGGTCCATGCCGTAGATTTTTCGTGAAAACGTCGGGATAAAATCTTAAAGCAAGTGTTTCGTGTTGATATTGCCGTAGTAAATATCGAATGTAGCCACAGACCCTTTCTACATGCGATAAACTTGTGATTTATCTATTCTGTAACCATTATACTACTCTGTGTAAATATTGTATTAAAGATATTGATAAGTAAATTAAATATTAATAAGAAATACTTGTTTTATGCTTTTATCCCGACGTTTTAAGGAAAGATTTACGGCACTGACCCTAACTGCGCCTTTTTATGTTTTACTTAGAGTAACTTTTGATGGTGCCATCTGTTGACAATATATAGAACTACATTTCGCGTATGCGCAGTAAAACATTATTTACTACAAATGCTCATATTTCCTGTAAAATTCAAATGTTTGAATCATAATTTTAATATAATGCTTCTTTACGTATTGTCAAATATTCTGCAAGTTCGTACAATTCGAAAGAAATCTCTGCATGTCATAATCAAGAAACATGCGGAGTTTGAAATTTCCAGTTTAATACTGATCTTTACTTATATTATGATGAATATTTTTATTGTTTCACTTTGGGTCCTGGTAATACTCCTCAAGTTCTTGAAAATGACGTGGAAAGTTAATTCGGGTTCTGTAGCCGACGCATTAGAGCTTTCCTTACTAGCAGTGCACGCGGCGACCACTTAGACGGAGATGCGAGCAACCAGGAAAGTGAGAACCTGCTTACTTCTACGGCAGCTTCTCATCTCCGCATTTTATATGGCCCCGAAACGATTGCTTTCACCTACAAAAGCAAAATTTGAGGAGTAAGAGCAATCCCCTGTAATGTGAAGATAGATTCACATTAATCTCAGTTCCAGCAGCATCTTCTAACCAGAGGAAATTAAAGTCTGCTAATTCTTCCTTCTTAGTGCATACGGATAATGGCACGGCCACGTTTACTCTTCAGAAGAATGGAAAGAAATGTTGCTATTGTGATCAATCTTTGCTCATGTGACTACAGTGTTACAAATTCTACGCATGCGTACTCAGCAGCCAATGCCAATGTCTGTCCTCCACGAGAACTCTGTTCGCCAAGTTGTCTAGTTGACGACGGTTGCTATAGCAACTGGTTGTTAGGTAAGATCCATTTCGAATAGGAGGAATCCGACGGAAATCGGGGTTTTATTTTATACTTGGCGCCAGTTTGAGGCGGTAGTTGATCATTCGCCTTCTCTGTTTTGCCGCAGTTGCAATTTCCTTCCCATTTGGAGCTAAGTGCGCCGATGTAGCTAACTTGAATGAACGTCTACCTACTCGAAATGGTTTCCTCCTACGATAACCTCTTTCTATAGCGATCGCCGTCAACTAGACAACTTGGCGGACAGACAGTATTATATTTTTTAGCTAAAATTGGAATCTTTTTTTTAAAATTTTTTACGTATATATTCGTAAAAAGTAACTTTCTTAATTTTTTTTTTCATTTTTGTTAAGAAAAAGTAAAAAGCAAAAACGCGATTGGTTTTCTTTCGTTTCCTGACACACACATATTTAAAATAAACTTTAACAAATTGCATTATTTTTCTGAAACAGCCCTATTTCCAGCAAATTATTCAAGTTATTTTATCTTTTTTTTTACGAAAATCAACATAAGACAAAATACACAGAGTTTTTTAAAAAAATGTTTATTTTCTAAAATATTGAAAATAATTTCAAGAAAAACACACTATACTGTAGCACAGATTAAAAATTTTCCTTTTTCTAAAAGAGTCCAAATCAAGACGGTTCTGACAAGCTGTTTTTATTAGCTTTCAAGAGGAAAAAATATAATCTTGAAAACATGCTCTAAATTAGGCTTCCATTTTTCTTAATTTTCATTTCGCAAGGTTTAGGTTTTTGTTAAATAAAGAAAAACTCCCTGACTCGTGTTTAATGATTTAAAACATAAAATGGAAAAGAAAATATTACTTTCCACGATGAAATGTTTTATTTATTCTCTTGATTAGTATAACAAAAATCTTTTCATACATCATCAAAGGGATTTAAGAGTGGGATAGGAATAGATTTATTTTAAATTAAAATTTAATTTTTAAATAGCAAGGCACTGAATCGCAATTTGTTTAAGTAAAAAGAAAAAACATTCCACTAATATAAGATAATTCAAATTAAGACTTGAAATCTTGACTTGCTTCTTTACTTGAAATTAACTTTAATTATGCAGAGATAATGAAAAATCTTTTTAAAAGAGCAAGAAAAGAAATATTTGAAAAGCAAAAGATTTGATCTCAGATAGAAGAATGATAGTATGTGGTTAGAAATTGTATTAAAAAATCGTTTTGGCAATTGTTTTTAAACCGAGTTGCCAAATTCATACGCAAGAATTACTGCTAATAGAGAGAAACCAGCTGGAGTGGTCCCCCCGAAACTTTCTCTCATACGACCAGTAATGTGGGGTGGGTAAACACCCAGTAGGTAGGTAAATATTTTTGGGGTATTTACCCACGACTTGGTTAGTTTGAGAAAAAAAAATTATGAATGGTTATTTACAATGAAACATATAAAATTTATGAATTCCCCAAAACTTAGTATTTTGCAAAAAATTTGCGTATGTTCGAAATTTTTACTCGCGCTGAGGTACCAGAACTTTATTTAACGTTTTTGAGAACAAAATCTTACTATAGATATCACACAAGATTTCAACACACCTCTGGTTAATCACAGGCGTCCATCTGGAGAATGTCAGAACAGAGTTTCGTTTTAGGGGGTTGCCATAATTTCCGAAGCGCGTGTTTGCCGCTCGCTACAATTTCATTCGTAGACCGCCAAGGTCAAACGTCAACCATACTAACTTGAGTAAAATAAGCGAAACACTTGCCAACATACAGTTGCAATGTGCATTTTCCACCAAATACGCATTTTGAACAACTTTTTTTATAGGATTGAAAAGAGAACTGGACGCAAATCTACAATTACGATTAGAAGACCACATACCAAATTCCAGATATCTAATTAATTATATTAAAGAATTATTGTGTTATACAGACAGAGACCGATAGACAGTCAACCCTTTGACGTATTTGGAACAAACATTTATAGGGACCTACATTCAAGCTTATAAAACTGTGTACCAAATTTTATCCATTTAGCTATTCAAGTGTTTGAGTTATAGTGTTCACATGAAAGTGGAAAGACAGACAGACAGACTTCCCGCAGACGGATTTCGTCCAAAATTTGATAGAAACATAAAACTGATATGCGAATATCACATCTCAAATATCATCCCCGTAGCTCTAATAGTTTTCTAGTTATCGTGTTCACAGACAGACACACAGACAGACATAATTCCAAAATTGTGTTTCTCGGACTCGGGGAGGTCTAAAATGCAGAGATTCGTCGAAATCACGAGTTCGAATTTTTTGACGATTATCTCTTTGTATGCTGCGTATACGAAAGAGTAAAAAGCATAACTAATCTTCAAAATTTTATTGTTTCATGAAGATAATGTAATATAAACAAACAAAAAAATTAATTGGAAACTAGTTACTAATATCCTAGAAATAAAGACATAAAGATACTATTTCACCGATAAATTTACGGAAATAGATATAAATTAAAGCACCGTTTCGTCCAGTCCCGATTCATGCGTATTTATTGTAATGATAAATTACCTCGTTACTTTCGACGTGAAGCTTCGGCTAAATGTCGATTTCTCCCGTTCTAAAATGTGAAAACTTCACCGATAAATTTACAGAAATAGATATAAATTAAAGCACCATTCATAAGTTTCTCACTTATACGACGTTTCTTCCCAGTTCCGATTCATGCGTATTTATTGTAATGATAAATTACCTCGTTACTTTCGACGTAAAGCTTCGGCTATACGTCGATTTCTCCCGTTCTAAAATGTGAAAATTTCACCGATAAATTTACAGAAATAGATATAAATTAAAGCACCATTCATAAATTTCTCACTTACGCGTCCTTTCGACACAGTCCCGATTCATGCATATTTATTGTAATGATAAATCACTTCCTTACTTACGACGTAAATCTTCGGTTATACGTCGTTTTCTCCCGTTCTAAAATGTGAAAATTTCACCGATTAATTTACAGAAATAGATATAAATTAAAGCGCCATTCATAAATTTCTCACTTACGCGTCGTTTCGTCACAGTCCCGATTCATGCATACTTATTGTAATGATAAATCACTTCCTTACTTACGACGTAAAGCTTCGGTTATACGTCGTTTTCTCCCGTTCTAAAATGTGAAAATTTCACCGATTAATTTACAGAAATAGATATAAATTAAAGCGCCATTCATAAATTTCTCACTTACGCGTCGTTTCGTCACAGTCCCGATTCATGCATACTTATTGTAATGATAAATTACTTCGTTACTTACGACGTAAAGCTTAGGCTATACGTCGTTTTCTCCCGTTCTAAAGTGTGAAAATTTCACCGATTAATTTACAGAAATAGATATAAATTAAAGCGCCATTCATAAATTTCTCACTTACGCGTCGTTTCGTCACAGTCCCGATTCATGCATACTTATTGTAATGATAAATCACTTCCTTAGTTACGACGTAAAGCTTCGGTTATACATCGTTTTCTCCCGTTCTAAAATGTGAAAATTTCACCGATTAATTTACAGAAATAGATAGAAATTAAAGCGCCATTCATAAGTTTCTCACTTACACGTCGTTTCTTCCCAGTCCCGATTCATGCGAATTTATTGTAATGATAAATTACCTCGTTACTTTCGACGTAAAGCTTCGGCTATACGTCGATTTCTCCCGTTCTAAAATGTGAAAATTTCACCGATAAATTTACAGAAATAGATATAAATTAAAGCACCATTCATAAGTTTCTCACTTACACGTCGTTTCGTCCCAGTCCGGATTCATGCGTATTTATTGTAATGATAAATTACTTCGTTACTTACGACGTAAAGCTTCGGCTATACGTCGATTTCTCCCGTTCTAAAATGTGAAAATTTCAC
Organism: Araneus ventricosus; assembly: GCA_013235015.1. NCBI lineage: Eukaryota > Metazoa > Arthropoda > Arachnida > Araneae > Araneidae > Araneus > Araneus ventricosus. The sequence continues at coordinate 5,787 of BGPR01040465.1, read as the reverse complement.
CGATTAATTTACAGAAATAGATATAAATTAAAGCGCCATTCATAAATTTCTCACTTACGCGTCGTTTCGTCACAGTCCTGATTCATGCATACTTATTGTAATGATAAATCACTTCCTTACTTACGACGTAAAGCTTCGGTTATACGTGGTTTTCTCCCGTTCTAAAATGTGAATATTTCACCGATTAATTTACAGAAATAGATATAAATTAAATCGCCATTCATAAATTTCTCACTTACGCGTCGTTTCGTCACAGTCCCGATTCATGCATACTTATTGTAATGATAAATTACTTCGTTACTTACGACGTAAAGCTTAGGCTATACGTCGTTTTCTCCCGTTCTAAAATGTGAAAATTTCCTCCGTTCTAGTATGCGAGCTGTGATAAGATTTCAGGATTTCGATATTATCCACAATTGATTAATTAAAAGAAAACAAATTGTCTGGTGCTAATTTAAGAGAAGATAAAGAAGTTATTCTACCTTCCTCTGACTCTATCAATACGAGACCGTCCCATACGTCCCTTTAAACAAAAGACGATAGCCGTCCGTAACGTCCGGAATGTCACTCCGAACCTTCCTACCCTTTCGTTAAGTGTGATTTATTTCACAGCCGCGGCGCGTGCTTTCTTCGTCAGAGTGGCTCGCTCAGATGTGTCTGGGGAAGAGGGGAGTTTTCTTACAATTCGGACAATGCTAGCTGTCATTGTGGGTAATGTAAATTTTCCATATCTTTGATAGAGGATCTCGGACGTTCCCGTATTTTGATGACTCTTTATTTCAATGGCCTCAGGAATCAGAGGGTTAAAGAGGTAGCTCCTTTGAAAAACTTCGAACCTATTTTTTGCCAACAGAATAGCAAAATTACATTCAAGGAACTTTACACTATTTATTATGCTGTAATCAATACGACGGACGACGTTTAAGGATTTTCTTAATTAAACACCTAACTGCATGCGCATAATTCGTATAAGTTATGTGTAATTATTACTCAAGATGAAATAAAGTCTGATTTTTCAAACTTTTATGATACATGCCTAATTTCAAAATTTAATGTATTCCATACTGTGCAGTATTATTACATAGTATGGAATAAATACTAGTACTAGGAACTAGTACTATTTTTTAAAAACTTCAAGGAGACATACGACTGTTAAACCTAGAAAATTTCCGATTTTATTAAAATATATATATATATATACATTATTCCCCTGTCTTTTCTGAACAATTTAAAACATTTCGCGTTTAAAACTTCCCATAAATATGAAAATTATGAAGGAAAATGTATGATGTATTTATGGGAAAGGCCTTACGTTGAAGTAAAAATTGTAGAAATTTCATGTCGAATTTCCAAACGAAACTAAGACAAATGTTTCATTATTTCCAGGCATCTCCAAACATAACGAAGGTTCTGCCTTTATTGGTCAAATGCTTTGGATTTTTCACTGCACTGTGCAGAGTAAAAATGGCGTACGCTTTAGCTCCTCTTTATACACTGAAAATTGTCATTTTCGCTATTAGGGATGGTGCCTTGAATAATATGACAATGTTGCACTTACCTACGATCTACTCTAGTCAAATATAAAAAAATAAGAAAATTCATAAAAGTAGTTCTAAAAGTAGATTTGTTACGTCACAGTCCTTTAGCGACAGGTTTGAACTATCTAAAAATTAATTTAAAAGATCTGTTATTAGTTATTTTCTATACAAGATTATTCAAAAAACATTTATTAAAATGGAGCAAAGCAACCATACCTACATTATCGAAAATAACTCAGGTCCTATTTACTTACTCAATTCTTTATTAGATATCTCGTACTATGTAATATCTGCATCCAATGCGCTAAGTCATCAAGTTTTTATAAACTTTTATTCAATTTGAGTGTCTTGTCCCCAAATCATGAGACCGATTTCTTACCCACTTCCAATCGAGCTGCAGCTTTGAAATTTAGCACAGTAGTGGGTTTCCGGGGACAATATTGCACAAAAAAGTTTGCAATCTATGCCTATTTTAAATCTAACAAAATGATATTAAAATTTTAGCCCTATATATGGGCGATAAAGTTTGGAAAGTGGCAACCTCGCGTATACTTAGGGTTGTAAATACTTCCGGCGCTGCACCGTTGAATGACGTAGCTCGTGTTTCTACGCGTCTTGGGTTTACTTTCTATTAGAATTCGCCAACAACCAGAAGTAGATTTTTTTACTTCCTGAGCGCCAAACATTACGCACTCAGTGCGAAAAGAGAAAATTGTGTAGATCGATTCTCTTTTTTCTCTATTGCATTGTTGATAATAATTTAAGTTAACACGTAATATATTACGGATTTATATTTCAGAAAGTTAATGCCATTAAATCATTTAAAATGTAATTGTACATGTGTTTATAATAATTTCAATATGTGTTTTATATTGGAGAATTCTGTAATTGAATTTGGTTTACTATGCCTAACATGCCGTGTGTATTCGTGTCAGCCGTCACTAAAAAGTAGAAAATAAAATAAATAAAAAATTAAGGTATAACCTTTTATTCATGCAAAAGAATGAAATCAAAAGTAAAAAGTAATTTTTCTGATTACAATAAATTGCATGGTTCGAATAAAAGCGTGGGCGCCTTATATAGCACCTTATATTTTGTGTATATTTTCTTAAGCAAATGGAATATTCCTAGAAGGTAAAGGCGCCCACGCTTTTATTCGAATCATGCATTTTATTGTAATCTTGAAAATTATTTACAACTTTTGCGTTCATTTTTTCGCATGAATAAAAGCTTATTCTACCGCTGTAGAAGAATCAAATAAAGTAAAGCGAATGCATTCGGTTGGAAGCGTTTGAAGCATCGAAACAAATGCTATGAATTATTCAAAGTATTTAAGTAAATTACGAATTTAAAAAGAAAACACATCTGCTACAACATTAGACGGGAAAGTTATTTTGGCGGGGAAGAATTTTTATTCATATCAAACTCAAAATTTCATTCAGAACGAAAATTAATTACCTTCCCTTCGCTAATCCTCTTCTACTGGCGCGAATCCTTATTAAGAAGGTTCAGACAGACTCTATGAAATATTTAATCTGCCTGCCTTATTTAGGTATTTAATGATAAGAGTTCTACCGCCACGCTGAAAGAAAAATGACCGAAACTTTTCTGCATGAAAATAAATTACTTTCGAGAAAGTTTTTGATTAATTACTTTTTGGTTTGTAAGCCCGGGGTTTAAATGTGGTTTCTTAAAATATTATGGAAAAAAACTTAGTGTGGGTGATATAGAAGTATGTCGTTCAAACATTAATTTGCGACACTTTAGTTTGATAAACACATCTTACTGTCAACTTTATACTAATAAATTTCTGTCAGTTTAGAGGTACTGAATTTTTTTATAAATTCTAAAACCCTTATACTTGAGTTATAATGTAACAATAAATATATATTACGATGTAGCTATTGCATTTCAAATTTATTTGTCTATGATTACCAATAGACTTGTTTATATGTTGCAAATATGTTGTTAGCTGAAGATATTAACCTGTATTTCCTCATCCTCCTAAAAATAGAACGATATGGAATGGTCTTAATATAAATTTTTTTAATATTTTAATTCAAATTAAAGACGATTTATTATTCAAAAGTCAGTTAACTATATATTTTCCATTATCGCAAGTTTAAGCTAATGTTGGATATTTCTTATTACATTTTTAAAATTGCGATTTTTGCAGACTTTTTCCTTTGCATATTCAACACGCATGTTGTTTTAAAGTTTTGAACTCCAAGAAAAATATACATATAAATTTATTGAGGTAATATTCCATACTTTTATATCTGTAGAAAAGCATTGCAAAAAGAAATTATCCTGAAGGTCATTTTTCCTTGCGTTCTCGACTGTTCTAAATATAGGACGATGGTACAATCCACTACTACCTAACAGTAATGGTTAGTCCTTTCCTTCTTAGTTACATTCTAAACATTGCTACTCTACAACTAACGCAGGCGCCTAACATTCTGTCTGACAGATGCATACCATGTGCCAGAATTCGGAGGGTTTAACTATTCTCGAATAACAGCTCATGAAGTCAGTTTGTGTTTTGAAATTCATCGAAGCAGACATAGTTTTTCTCTTTTTCGCATGCTTGAATTTTGTTTTCTTTTGAAATTAAATTATTAGTTTAAAATGCCATGTAAATTTTTCCTCGTGGTAGAAAACAGGTAAATTTACCTATGTGCATACATTCTACAATGAACATAAAAACATAGTTGATCTGTTTGATACTCCATTCAGCGCTTATTTTACGTCAATTCCAGGAAAAAATAAATGGCACTGGCCTTTATTCATTAATGC
>BGPR01040464.1:0-13946 GCA_013235015.1 Araneus ventricosus | reverse complement strand
AGAACAAACACTTGTAGTGATTTTAATTAAAATCAATAATTTTGGTTCATCTCTGTAAGGGGGGAGCTGATAGCTCCCTGGATTCGCCACTGCAGGAATTAGTAAAGCTTACTGCAAAAGAATTAAAAATATATTGTTTATTAAGCAGAATAAAACAAATGACGACTCTTGAAGCTCCCCTGACTTCAACCCTTGAATAGCGTTCCGCGGCTCACTAATACGCCATCCAAGGCTCACAAGTGGGCCGCGGTCCATAGGTTGGGAACAGCTGTTTTAGACGATGAGCGGATTCGCTTGTTACGAGACTGACCCATCATTTTTACGACAATAAAATCTAGCAGTAAAGGGGAAAAACAAAACATTAGTCATCTACGAAGTACGTTCTTTAGCCATCCCTCTTCTTAGGCCTACAATCTTCATTCGAATAGGGTTGTCATCACTTCTTTCGCTTTATCGTGTCCTCCGAGAGCAATAAAAACGAGAGTGCTTGCGGTGGCTTCGACCTTGCACAGTGGAAACTGTATGTTTGTGATAGAAAACTTTTTGTTTATTCAGCTTAGAAAAGGTGCAGGAATCAAGCTTGAGCTCGTCCTTCCTCTTCTCGCTCTCTCTCATACACAATCAGAGGTCCGATTCTCTTCTATGCGGAAGGGGGACCACTTTCCATCGGGAAGCATGACAACATGGCCAGACCGCAACCGCACAGTGTCCTCAATGTTTCGAGTGAAGCGACCAGGAGGTACCGCCTTCTAGTACTTTATAAAATTTCTTGTTATTGCATTTTAACATATTTTTAGGTTGTTTCTAAGAGCTATATCGCCACTTTTCACAAAAAAGACCAAAGCACAAGACTGGTTTTATTCCAGTTTTGAATGATGCAAGTCCAAGCTTTAATTAAGGCCACAATTGTAGAATCTTGGTTTCGGAAACATAGAGTCAGGAGTTCTAGACCAGATTCCATAAATGGTTCGTCATGAAATAGGGCTTGGTGTGCGTTAAACATTTGGAATCAAATGTTATTCAACTGTTATGATGTGGAAGTGTGGAGAGCGGGTATCGACTTAGTTGTTATCTCATCAAGGTTCAATATTTCTAAGTATATTACGAACTTCACCCTCGGGTACTTTCAAAACAGTGCTTTAACCTAACTAAACTACACCTAGTTTAAATTTACACTGTTAATCTTATATTTTAGAATATATTTCGGTGTGGAAGTTTGGAAAGGGAGTGGCTGCTCAAGTGTCGACCTTGTCAACTGACTGCGGTTCAAAATTTCGAGCTCCTTCCCAAAATAGCCCTCATATTTCTTTTTAAAAAACGGAGTGTTAATACAATTAAACTAAAATTAGAATATATTTTATTGCATGTTTATAATTTTAAATCCTAAATCATTATTTTGACTAACAAATAAAATAAAAAATAAATAATTCTTAAATATAAAATTATTTTAGAGAGTTAAAATATCCCTTACACGCTCGAGTTCTTGCGAACAATATGATGAACACATCTCTAGCTTCCTCTCTCCCATTAAATAGCATTTCCTTAACGATAAATATTAAAAAACAGACAGGATGTGACTAAACAGCTGCATAAATACGCGAGAAATATATGGTTGCAATTGAACTGCTTTTGATGATGAACACTGAGATAAATAGGTGCAAGCCAATCAAAGGAAAAATTTTGACTCACGATATTTTACGATTCGCAACTAGTGTGCGCAGCTGTGGATATGAAACATTAATTGGCTGTTGTTATCCAAGATAAAATAATGACCTCTGAATGGACAAAATAACAGACCTGATTCCAGAATTTTATTCCTTGAAATTTAGAACTGTGCTTTTAAAATTTAATCTAATTAAGATTTTCAACTCTGGTACGTCATAGAAATCTATTTATTTAGTCGTTTGAAGGAGAACGTCAAAAAATTTGAATTTTTATATGAATTTCAAAGATTCAATCCTAATCAGACGGGGGTGAGTTGGGGTTTCTTTACACACCAACAGTATTTTTAGACGTCCAATGAAGAGCACGTACACGAAGTTTTATAAAAATAGTCCACGCCGTTTGGAATGATAGAAATAACACACACTCACGTTGAGTTTATATACAGGGTGTCCACGCTCATCGTGCACAATATCGCTGACTTAGACCATTTTACACCATTTCAATAGCCGTCTTGAAGACGATCCACCAATCAATGCACAGTAGTTGCTCGACGAGGCCACTGATTGGTTAAAAATCATGAAATTCAAAGCTCCATAAGTCGCTAAATTTTAGTCGCAGAAGAGTGGGACTTTTTTGTGAATGCCGAACATTTTAATATTAATCATAAATCAATGCAGATTGATTTGCGAAATTTTTGACAGCGTATGGTTAAAAAAAAGGAAAACCTACAGGTTTATTAAACCTAGCTAAGCGGTATCAAGAAACGCGATGTTTATCATCCGGCGCTTTTTCGGAATTTAACGCGCAGCTAATTTCCATTTTTATCTTGTGGCCGTCGCTGCAGTTGTGACTTCTCTGCAGAGTATAGTTTCTTGTAGTGGAGTTTTTTACCAATCAGCAGCCTCGTCGAGCAAGTACTGTGCATTGATTGGTGGATCGTCTACAGGATGGCTTTAAAATGGTGTAAAGTGGTCTAAGTCAGCGATATTCAAAGCTCCATAATTCGGACAATTTTAGTCGCAGAAGAGTGGAACTTTTTTAGTTTAAAATATTATAGTGTCAAAAAACTTTTACTAAATATGACTGACAGGAGCGGGGAACTGTATAAAAAGTTAGAATTTGTAACTTTTTCAGGAATATATTCATTCATTGAAAACACATATATTATAATTCTTCCCTTCGTTTAAAGGATTTTTTCAATTGGAACTGTACGTCTATCCCTTACGGTTTAGAAGTTAGCTATTGTGCACGATAAGCGTGGACGCCCTGTATATACAGGGTGTCTCAAAAGGTTGTTTACAAATCTTAAGGGGTAGGTCAGATATACATAAACAAGTCATTTTCGCAACAGAACATGGGTCTGCAGACGCAAAGGACAACTTCTAAAAGATTCTGTTTGTCAGTGAATTGAGTAAGAGAAAATAAAACCAGATAAAGTGTATATCATAGGTTTCATGGAATCCAAATTCACAATGCATTTGCATAAATAACATTACAAGATATACACAGCATTAAATATACATTGGCGAGCAGAGAGCATTATGAACAACAGACCTTTAAAGTATTAAAAGTGTTCAAAGGACTTGCCATCTAAAGTCATGCATGCTTCATTGTGCTGCTGTGCTATTATACATTTGTATTCCATTTTTATAAAAACTATTTCTGTATGCCTAGCGTACATTTAAGTTTGTAAGTGACCTTCTGGAACACCCACTATATCTATAATATAAAGCAAAAAATACATGTATCAGTCTGTCTGTCTGTCACAAGAACTCCTCCTAAACGGTGAACGGTAGCGACATGAAATTTACGCACGAAATTTATAGCACATTTGTAGGTCAACGGAGCTATTTTCAACTTTCAGAGTTAATTAGCTCTTAATATATTTAATTAAATAACGAAAGTTAGCCGCTTTAAAGCCTAAAGCTTTGACGTTTTTTGCCAATAACTTCCGAAATATTTATTGGACAACAATTATTTCTATGCCATTTTAAAGAGCAGAAAGTGGTCTTTTCAATGCTATTAATTTCATTGCGATGAAGTGTTTTCTTTGATTGTCATTAAGTTTAAAAACATATTTTTAACGCAATTTCTAGCAATACTTTTTATTTTTATAGAAATAAATTCAAGCCAAATTACTGTTTCGCGCGTGGGCTTTTGCCAGTGTTAAAAGTAATATAAGAAAATATTGCTTTTTTTGACCATGAACAACAAAGGAGAATTTTCAATTCCGGTTTCCTGTTGTCGTAGCATTTACAGCTTTTAATACGGTTACACAGTGATCAAATGATGTTCGTGAAGTATTCTCTCTATGTTTTGTTTAATTTTCACAAATTTTTATCTGATCCTAATGAGTGTGTGCTAAGCCTTGAAGGCTACTTAATCCGATTCCTATCGTAAGAAGAGGAAAAAGGGAGGGGGAAAAAAGATGTTCTAAGGGTCTATCTGCCGCGAGAACTCCTCCTAAACGGTGAATAATCTTGACATGAAATTTGCACATGCCATTCTGGGGTCCGTTCTTAGATTAATTCTAATCTTTCAAACAAAATTATTTCCTAAGATATTTAATGAAATAACGAAAATTAAGCCAATTTTCGGTGTTTTATCTCAGTTTTTCACCAATAATTTCAGAAAAATATATTGCACGTAGATTATTTACTTACAATCTTAAAGAGCAGAAAATCATCTTTTTAAATGTTATGCGTTCTTTTTATTAATATAATGAACATTTCAAATTTATTTCATACACAATTTATAACAATGTTTTCGTTTATGGTAATTAAATTCAAACCATTGATCGTTTTATCAAATCCTTCATTCCTGAATTTTTACCATTCTGAAAGTAATGATAAAAATATTGTTTTATTTCATGTTAACAGAAAGGTAGAAATTTTATTTAGCTTTTATTTCACAGCATATACCTCTTTCAATATTTTCGCACCACAACACAATGATGTTAATTACACTCTTTCCGCGATGCCTCATTTAATTTTACAAATTTTTTAATAATCATAATGAGTGTGTAAAATCCTTCAATATTGTTGAGCCCACTTCGAACCGGATGGAGAGGGTCTAAAGAGAAAAAGAAAGATCACTATGCGGTTTTTACGGTCAGTGACAAAAACACTAAAAAGCAGAGAATTGTAGTTCGGATAATGGCAAAAAAATAGAAGATATGAAAGAGTTCCTGCTGTTGCCGTAAAAATGATGGGGGGGGGGAAATGGAGTACGAAGGACTACGAGATTGTTGAAAGGTGGCTCAAACTAAGGAGAGAAAAAGAAGGGTGTTTCACTGCTGGTCCAAAGGGTCAGTTGATTAACGAAAATCAACGAAAGACGCTTCTGCGAAAAAAAATTTTATTCAATTGAAATCTTTATAAGTACCTGGACTTGAAAATATTTTCAACCCGATCAACACCGGGTATATCAGTTAGCATTCTCTAATACTAAAAGTAGCAAAGCTTCTTTTAAATATTTCCTAATATTTACTTATAATTATTATAATAATTTTTTGTTAAATCTGAAAATACGGTGAAATTGTTCCCAATATTCACCCTATAAGTTGTCATGTTTTCTTTAATTAACGATGATTTTTAATTTTAATTAATAATTTTGCTCACCTTAAATTATCATAACAGTTGAAAATAAGTAACAATACTAACAATAAGTTACGTTTATCGATAGTAATAGAGAAAGATAAATTAGGCAATATTAATTAATTAGGTTGATTAAGTAAATTAGGTTGAGGAGGAAATAAATCTTTAATAATTAGGGAAAACAAAGGAATAATGCATATTTTGTCAGATTATTCCACATCATATGCATTTCAAAATGTTACTGCAATTGCACAAAAATAAAAAGACATTTAATATACACAACCGATAGAAATTTTATAAATGTTAAAAATCTGAAATTATTTTTAAAAAATATCATAAAAAATTTGAAAAGCATTTTAAACATTCAGTTTTCATCTCGAGGAATCTTGAATAAAAGGTATTATACAGATATCATCGATTCATTCCTAATATAGCTGTTATAATACCCACATTATAATAAATCAAATCCAAAGAAGATATGCGGTGTATGAAATAATAAAATTTTCATTTATCCTTACCAAAGATCCAACATGGCGTCATTTAGAGTGGTTTTCGTTGGAAATGGGAGACGGGAAGTATAAGTCCAATTTCCAAAAAAAGGGAGCTGCTATTGTTTATCTCCTCTGTATGTCCTCTTTCTTAATCATATCAAGAATAATACATTACTCGGCTCTTCGTAACAATGAATTTTTGTCAAACAAGTAGATTTGGTGAAAAGGGAACAGGTTGTTTAATGAAGGCCATAGCCCTAATGAGACATTAATTTCCAGTACTGATGAAGTAGTACTGCTCTGATTCAGCTCCAAAAACTTGCTGCCTCGATGGGCTATGCGCAGACTAAGGAAAAGAGCAAACGATACTTTAATTTTCTTATTGTTCTGCTCTATCGGACACTAATAATCATCGCATCTTAGATCTTTTAGCTTCACATATTGAAACATTCATCTTTTGATGTCACATTCGTACCAAATGGCATTAACGATAAATTTCAGTTACCAGCCCAAACTTAAAAATTCAGGCTTTTTATAAAAGAAAACAATTTTTGCTGGTCTTACAGGTTATCGTCTAAAAAGGTTTAAAATTATATATTGTAATATATATATTATTAAAAGTGGTAATTCTAATTTAACATTTTTTTCAAATCTTGATGGTTAATTATATAAAGGTTATATCACATTTTGACTAGATACTTATTTAATCCCGTTTGCGTAGCTACGTGAATACTCAATTATTTCCACATTTAAATACAGGATGGGAAAAAAATTCGTAAATATTTCAAGAAACCATAAAAAAAATAATCATTGTAAAATGGGTTGCGGGTTTTGTCATACTACGGCTTCTGGGAAAAAGAAAACATTTTGTCATCATCTCCTACATTCAAATATTTTCACATCATCATGTTGCATATGTTATTACTACTGAATAAGATTTCACGGTGGTAAGGGCTCCATCAAAAGACCTGTTCACAATTTAATCTGTTTGAATATAAAGTGGCGAGTCACAAAAAATGTTAAGTACACCGTACACAAGTTTAAGTAGCCAAACATTTTTGTATTTGTCTTAAATAAATGTAGATCGATTTGAAAATTTTTTGACAGCGTAAGTTTAAAGAAGAAAGGAAAACTTCAAGGGTTAATAAACCTTGTTAAGCAATTTCAAGAAACGAAATGTTTATCATCGGGTGCTTTCCTGAATTTAACGCCCAGCTAATTTTCTTTCTTATTTTGTGGACGGCGATGGAGTTGTGACTTCCCAGCAGTGTTTTGTTTCGTGTAGTGTAGGCCGTTCCGAATACTTGTGGTTGTAATTTAAAAAAATGTTCATATTTTCATTCATTTCATTTACATTTTCATTCGTTTATAACAGCGCCACCTGTCGGCGAATATTTACATGCATTCTTTTCATGCTCTTACCCTCACCGGAAAAACATCCATGTCCATAGAACGTATACCTAAGAAATCTTTTTTAAATCTGACTAATTTTAGATTTCTATGCATTCTTATTTTTTAATGTCACTTTTTTCTTCGATCTCTGCCCAGTAATGTTCCTTAAACATCGGAAGTTCAACTGTCGATTGTTTCCTCAGCGGCGATTCTTCCAGTCGTTGTTTAAAAATTATCGATAGTTCCAGTCGGCAGTTTTGAAACTATCCATAGTATGGATTTTCCAGTCGATAGTTCTAAAACTATCAACTGAAAATGCACCTATCAATAGTATTGCCCAGGGGGAAATTATCGATATTATCGATAGTTTTCAGAAAGTCGGTAATTCTTAAAATTTGATACTATCGACTTGGCTTCGATAGTATCGGTAGTCTGTCGATGGTTCAGGAACTTTGCTGCCCATTGCATCCATTTATTATCCCTTTGCAAACGGGATATGTTCCATTTAATAAGGAACTACTCATTTCTTCTGAATTAATTAATTGATTGGAATAGATTAAAAAGTTTTAGCATAAATGTCTATAATTTTAAAACCACTCCTGTATTGGTTCCATTTCTAAATATGTATGAATTCCTGACTTACAAAGGTGTGTTTGCAGATGACAATTATGTGATGGGTAAAGTAGGCAACCCTGCAATTTTGGGGAACATCGAGATCGATTTTGAAGTATTTTCAGAGGAATTAAATTATGTGCTTTCTTTTTATTTTCGAGGGCTGTTTACTCGAACTCATTAAAATTAAAATCAAGTATAGTTTAAATTATTTTTTAATGTTCTGAAATTTGTTTGCAGAACAGTGAATTTTTTTAATTTTTAATTATTTATTTATTTTTACAGTTACCTTACCGCTTCACAAGTTAAGAGAGTACGCAAACTTTGCATTAATATATTTAGATTGTCTTAAAAAGTTTTGGGATGTGTTACCATTTTTTAATTTAATTTTAATTTAAATTACGGCCGCCACAAATCAAATAAAATTTCTTAGAATTTTAAAACTTACAGCATTTTAAATATTTTTCTTAATAAACATTTTAAACCCTATTTTGTAAAATATTAATCATTTTCAATTTAAACATAATGGAAAAAAATTATTATTCAGATTTGCATGGTATTTCTTTTCAAAATATAAGAACGGACAATAACAAACTATGTATACGGAATTTATCTAATTTAAAAGTTCAACTTTGCATAGTAATACTTCAAATTTTTAACATTAATATATCCTATTCTCAATAAAACCTCTTATAACTCAACATTTATTATAACACTAATATCAGCAAAACAAATTTCAAAGCGAAAACAAGAATAATTTCACTTTTTTAATAAATACAAAAATTATTATACCAAATAAAAATCCACACGTATTAATAAAAACATAATTACCCCACATGAATTTTTCAAATTAATAGCTCTAAATAAAATACCTTAAATTTCAAAATTTCTTATGCACACTTGAAAGTTTATTTTCCAAATTTTTTCAACTCTGGTATTATCACATTACCTTCAAAATTAAATTATTTCTAATATTCATATGTAAACTTACACATAAATTATTATGAAATCAAAACTATTTCAAATATAATTTTAAATCAATTGATAATCAACGACAAAGTGTAAATGAATATTTATTTAATCATAAATTTCAGAACCCAATATATAAACTGAAAAATGAACATAATTTTTTAAAAAGAACAATGAAATATAAATCAATTTTTCAAATGTAAAATAGAATTTATAAGAACTTAATCAAATTAAATAGAATTCAAAACTATCATTATTAATAAACAATTAGCATGCTTTTTTAAAAATTTATTTACTTATTCGTGCACTTTGAAATTTAACGTTGAATGACACTCTCATTCTCGTTAAAACGGAATATACGACTTACAGACTGTAAGAAACTATTTTTAAATGTTGAAGACACAATATTCTTTACGAAAATGTATTCGGTAGAGGGAACTCAATTGGATATTCCTTTAAACTTTTGAAGAAGGTAAGTAATTCTTATTCAAGAAATTTTACAATTATTTTCCATGGTATTCATTTACGAAGGTTGCGTCGAAATCCCGTACGTATTGTCACGACGAATTTATCATATATTACAACTAGAATTGCAGAACCTTAAACTTCCTGGGTGTGGCCGATACAATTGATTTCGTAGGCAACTACTTTCCATGGTACACTTTTTAGCAGTAGGAAAGGTTCATCTTGAAACAGTCATCTTTCACTTTCCACGGGGTCTACACGAAGCAGGAGCATTTATCCATGTCGATTAAATGAAACATCATTTCAACTAATGTTGGTTAATCCAATGAAGAGGCAGTCTTTGGCGAATGAAGATCTGTTTATTTTATTCAATCATGCTTTAATCGATAGGTTTCAGATCATTTTAAATATTTCGGAGAAATATCAAACAAGCTATTGTTAAAGTATAAATAGAAGCAAAGCACTGTCACCGGCGACGTATTAAACAAAGAAAAATGTTACGCCTAAGCGGCCTGCTGTTGTAGTCAGCTTACACGTTGGATTCAAAAAGGGCAGAAAGGAATGCTCTGAAAGTTTAAGTTTCCAGAAAAGGGGATTTTAACGTAAGTCTCGTGATTCGAAGTTTATGTAGAAGTGCACCTATTGCGATGGAAGTAGAAGTAATTAAAAATGAGGTATATTTTAAAATAATTAAAGAAAGTTAAAAAAAATTAAATTATTACGTATATAAGAAAAAAAGTTTTTTTAAGGGATAAATGAAATGTTAGAATACTAAGATTTTTGGAAGGATTACATATGTGTTATCTATATTTTATCTTCATCTCCGCTTTATTTAGTTTTAGTCAATGCATATAAAAACCCAAAGGTAATATTTTTTTGTTTATCCATTAACTTTTTCCTCATTGCTCATTTAAAACTGAAGGTTTTAGCGATGATGGTACATTAAAATGGACTCTTCCATTGTGTGTGGTCTTCATCCCATCATGACACTCTCCGCTATTCAAGGAATTAAAGCTGTCAGCGTCCTACTTGGATTAATTTCGTCGCGGTTTTTCCGGGAGGGTCGAACGGCAAATCGAGAGTATGCCTTTCGATGTTACTACTATCAGTTGTAATCGGCTTTCTTTCATAAAAGATTGTTTCTTCGTTCCTTTGTCAAAAACTACAAACAAAGTACTGAAAATTGTCATTGATAGAGTGCGAACATCTGTGCTTATTTCTTAGTTCTTTCAACTTGCTCTCCAAATTGATGATCTCAGCAGTTGTATAACAAAGATATTGCATTATACTGGCGAAACAATCAATGTGCGGAAATCTTGGCTCTACGCGGGCATGGTTCTCGTCGAAACCCTCTAAATAATTAGCAATACACTTCAGAATGTCGTTCTGATTTTTTCGGTTTTGTTAATTGTGCAAAGAAAAGAGCATACAGAAAAAAATTAAAGTTTCGACCCGGTAACTAATTCCGCTTTCGAAAAATTGATTTTCTTTCCTTTGAGAATACGAAGTTTATTCCTCTGCAGCCATCAACTTGTATGTCTGACTCCACTAAATTATTAGACGTTTGATGGATAACAAATAATCTTTAATAACATTCAACAGTGTAAAATAACTTAAAAAGAAATAAGATACTCAGAACTAGATGACACAATATCCTGGATCATTCCACAAAATTGAGAGAATTTACATAATATAAGATTAGGAGCATTTTCGCTGGCTTTAGTTCGAGGATAATTCTGATAGCAGCAGGAAAAATGGAACTACATGGCGAATTAATTCATCGGCCACAGGAATCTAAGTCAACGAACAGGAAACATCGATAGCATCTGAGACTGGCGCTGCCAGTTGAAAAACTGAAACTCGAAATGAACTAGTCCTTGTCTAGACTCGTCTGATGGTGGACGGGTTCGATGGAGTTTAAATACTCGATTTCAAGGCATCACTCCACTTTGATTCTTGTAGAAATAGACGTCCTCTTACGGCCGCCGGACCTCTATAAAACCATGAAAAAGAGGACTATGACTATTGTTGCATTAAGTTGGCCATATTGAATATCGGAAAGAGTATTTTCATCAAATAAGTTACCATAAAGTGGCAATTTGTCTACGATAAATATTCTTAAACAGGTTGTTTTCTGTAGAAACCAGAGCCATCTTATCCAGTGGACTGTAGCACAGGGGCGCCATTAATCCAAAGGCGCCCAAAAATTTACTTTATTGATTTATTTTAATTTTGAGTGAAAAAAATTAATTACAATTTTAAAAATATTAAAAGTAAAGCTATATGTTTAGTGCTTATAACTAGAGCCATAAATTTTGTAATGTTGCTTAAACATTTATATCATTTCAAAAAATATTCATACACAGTTAATCAGTGCATAAATCATAAACTATGCTTGTAATAGAAGTAACACGCATTACAGAAGCTCTCTTACAAAATCTTGTTTTGAAAAGACAAAGATCAATAAAATTGAAAAGAGATAATCGGAGAACAGGTGTCTTCTTCTTTTTGGTCCTCTATTAGGTAGACATTTTCGTTGGAATATAGGCTTTAAAATTCTTGGTTATGGTTCTGACGGGGCGGCAAATTACTTTTTCCTATTGCCTTTTCCTCGCCTTCTCTTAGACAGCCTTGGTAGAAACCACCGCCCCGGTGAGGTTTTAAATCGGACAACTGGTTTTCTAGTGTCGAACTTTCTAAAAACCTTTTAACAGAGATATAAAATAATTTGTGTCCATGTAATAAACGGAGATTACTCAAAGAACTTTTACCATAAAAAGAAGCGAAAAGTTAAGTCTTGAAGATTTGGCTTTCAATCTGACGCTAAATGTCTTTCATAATTATTTACAATGCATTTTTCAGTTTCTATACGAAGTGACAGGTGATAACAAACAAAAAGGCGAAATTGTTAGATTTTATAATATGACAAACAAAGTTGATGTTCTAAATTCGCTTTGCTGGAAAAATAATATCTTAAGAAATATCTGTCATTGGATTATGTTTTATATTTTTACAATATTCAAAACACATATTTAATTAATCCCTTGTAATTTTTAAACGCAAAAATATGGATAAGGATATAAAAATAATTGATGCCATCGAAAATCTCTGTTGGATACTTATTTTAATACAGATTTTATGCAGTGCCGCCCAATGCCTGCCTTCCAGTTGAAATAAAAAAAGATAACATTATTTTTAGAATCAAAGGCACAGGACCAAAAAACAACAAAGTTAATGTATAATAAAGATATATAGAAATATTATGGGAGAAGCAGGTATGAAACTAATCAAAAATGTTGTCGAAAAAGGTATAATTGGGTCATTGATATGCATTTAAATGAAGTATATGTAAAATGCTGTGATTTTTCATTACTTACTAGTAATCTTTATGAAAATATTTAAAATAATCGCCTAAATTTATTTTTCCACTTTTTTGAATTTCTCAGGTGTTTATATTTCAATTTTTAACTGATATATTTTTCTCGGAAAATTATTGGTAGAAAAAAAATAAAAAAATATTAGGATATAATATATTCCGCACGCGTATAAAGGAGGGTAAAAAGAGGAGTAAAAAAGGAAAGATTTCTTCCTGAACTCAGATGTAAAATATTTCCTATTATGCGCTGAGGAAGGTTGTAAAAGGATAAATACAATGTAAACACTGTAAGTTCACATTAACCTTTTTCAGTGAATTCCCCTCCCTCCGCTGCAGATGAAATGAAAGGGGCTGTGAAAAAGACCCCGACACGGATAATTGGACCTCCAACCACGCTTATCAATGAAGCCATCTTTCTACTCTACCACCCCTCAAACGAAGGCAAACGTCTCCAACCGGCCGTCGTATTTGTTAAGATAAAACATGTAGACCGCCCGGAACCGTTTAAATGGATAAGAGAGGGTTAAATTTATTATAGCAGTTCAAAATAAGTAAGGAAATAACAAATTTTTTTGACAGTAATAGCGAAAGATAAATTAATTCCTTTTAAAATTATTTTTATTACGAAGTCCTATTAATCGGGAATGAATGCATAAAAAGTCAGGAAAACAAAACTTTTAAAGGAATATTACATATTTTGTCAGATTACTCTATATAATAATCAGTGTGAAAAGCTACTGCAGTATAACAAAAATAAAATGAAATCTCATTATTTCATATACAAAAGCGAAAATAAAATTTAACAAAATTACAAATTTGTAATTTATTTCAACCGCATTTCATAAAAATTTTGAAAAACAATTTAAACATGCCGTACTCATCTCGAGGAATCTTGAATAATATCTATTTTGCAGAGGTCATCAATTTATTTCTAACGCAATTGTCATAATTCCACAATATAATAAACCAAATAAAAATAAGATATCCGAAATATACAATAAGAAATAATAAAATTTCCATTTATCCAAACCAAAGACATAATAAGTGTCATTTAAAATTATTTTCGTTGGAAATGGGGGGATTCAAAGTAGTCAATTCCAATTTCCACAAAAAAGGGCGCTGCTATCGTTTATCACGCCAAAGTGTGAATCTTCTGTTTGTCCTCCTCCTTAGTTACATTAGCAAGTCAAGAATGGCGAATATGGAACAGGTTATTTAATGGAGCTCATTGCCTTTTAGAGGGCTTAATTTCAAGTATTTATGTTTTAAAGTATTTACTGCGCTGATTTAGCTCCTGAAAACTGCTTGCTTCATTGCGCTATGAGCAGACAGAGGATAAGAGTAAACACTAGGTACTTTGCTTTTCTTATTTTTTCTGTT
>BGPR01040463.1:0-13946 GCA_013235015.1 Araneus ventricosus | reverse complement strand
AATAAATCAATGCAATCAATTTTCATTTTGCAATCTTCGCCGCGAAGCTTTGTGCTTTCGTACGGTTCGCAACTCCCTCGGTGTGGCCTGCAATTGAATATTTGATAACAAGAACAATTGCTTGACTCCATTAGGAACGTTCAAGTAGACAATAAACAGAACAGGTGCAATGCTACTAAAAAATCGGAGTTCATTGTCTATGTTTAAAATTCCGTTCTTAAGGGGATCATGAATATCAAACTATTTTAGGTCAATCAACCCAAATAAAATCCCACATGAGGAAGGTGTGAATTGTCGTTACTGATTGAACAAGAAGTATTACGTTCACAACTAAAACGAAACCGTGGTGCGCATGACCGACGCTTCGCCTTTGCTATTTAACACAGTATGGCTAACATATTATTTAACCATATTAAATATATTTATTTTAATTGTAGAAATATGAATTCAAATTTAAAAAACAAAAACAAATCTCACTGATTAGTAGTGACTTGAATTTTTTAGTTTACCTCATTTCCAAAGCTAATTCGGCCGGTTTCTTACTCCGTTTTTGGAGTTTTTTTTAATTGGTTATAACAGGTCAAAGAATAACAAAAAATCGGTTTATCGAAACAACAATCCCCATCCCTAGTAAGAAGTATTTATTATTACTTCTAATTTTGGTCGAACTTTCAAAAAAACATTGCTTGTGATAATCTTTGTAATTTGTAAAAATTTAAACTTAAGAGTTCCCCTTTATAGATAGCATGTCCCGATGTCCCCAAGCACATCTTCGGGACACCGAAATGTCACGTTTTCAGAAAGAGAGGAACCCACAGCTACAATTAAAGAAATCCAATAAAAAATCCGACAGTAGTGCCTAAGTTGAAATTAGCCTGAAAGTTTCATATTAACTAATGGGATAGTAAATTTTTTTATTAATAAAAAACATTAAAATATTTTTCACGTAACCAGGTATCGCCAGGTATATCAGCTAGCATAAAATATTATATTATGCAAAATCCTCTTACAGTTGCAATTTAATACATGAAAACACAGACTGTAACTAATTAAAAATTATAACCATTTAATTAATTACCAGAAAACCTTCACTAAAACCTTCCTGTTGCTTCACAATATTTTAAAGCAAAATTTACGTTTTCCACACCAAAAGCTGCAAGCAAAGCAAAAGCGATTTATCCAAAATTTTGCACAAGACTGTTGATAATAAAATTTTTAATGGTCTTTATTCTCTTCAGAGTCAATGAGTTATAGTTTACTGTTTCGATGGCACATCTCAGCTTCTGGTAATAGATCCTGAAAGTTTAAATTATAATTAAATGGAGCGAAACTTGTTCTAAAACTTGACTTTACTAACTTCCATACTGCTCCAACTTAAACATGACTCACGGAAGATTTCACATATACAAGGCCGTTGTGCTTGATACTTACTCGTTGTAGTTGAACTTCGCCTCCGTGGAATTTTAATTTACCTAAATTCCTCTTTAAACATTCAAACTTTAATATGAATTTCGATTCCCTGTAAAAGGAAAATTTTTACTTATGATGCAGATAAAATCTTCTTATTTAACAGCATGCCGGCAACTAATATTTGAAGTTCCGAAAATTCAATAATATTATGTATCTAAACAGATATTTCTCAACAAAAGTGGGGCCTGTTCCAAGGTTGACATGCAGCGTCTCCAACAAGTTTTCGTACAAAATAATTTATTACATTTTGCTATTTATTACATTGCAAAATCTGGCTTAGTAAGGACTTAAAGAATAGATGAAAATGATAAATAATTAGATTTTTTATAAAGTTAGCAAGCATTTCTCCCACAGAAAAAAATCATAAATCAAATAACAACAAAAAATACTTCATAAATTTATAAAATACAATTTAATTTGCGACTTGTCAGAATAAAATTACTATATGTAATCTTTTCTCATTTATCTTTCATTCTTTATAGCAAACTCATCGATAGTATAATCATAATTAAGTCTTTTTATTAGTTTGGGTTTTATACATAAAATGACCATGGAAGTAAATTGTTCCTGATTATTGATAGATCTTAATTAAACTTTAATTATTTTCTATCTTGAGAAAGACTTTTCTGGAAATCCGGCGCTAATTGACGAGATCTCTAAAAGTTTCAAAAAAGTAACAAAATTTGGATGCAATTTAAATAAATAATTTTTAATCTTTTCATTTAAAAAAAAATCCGTTGTTGTATATTGTTGTATTGTTATAGAGCACCGTTTATTAGTCTTTCAAAGGACTGATGTGAAACGACGTATAAATGAAAAGATGTATAATCGAAACGAATTACAATGCATTTGTATGAATGAGGACTGTGATGAAACGACGTATAAATGGTGCTTTACTGTAATCCTGGAAGGCCAAACTCGATGACAAATTCTGATTTCATTAAATAAATCAGTATAGTCGATTTTCATTTTGCAAAATGAATCAGCGAAGAGTAAAATAGCAGGTTCTCGGAAAAAACCATATGGACGAGATCCTCCCTTTCGGAAGGAGATAAAGATCTCCTACCAGGCGGGGGAAGGAGGCCTGCCCTTTGGGTAAATGAGGGCTTCATTCATAGTGCAGTTAAATTACCCCAATCATAGAAAGAGGGACTGCTGACGTCATTACAAAATACTGAACGGTTGCTACAATTGTAATAAATCTTGAAATTGGCGAAAATTAGATAGCAAAAATTGCGGTTCTTGCCTGTTTTTCGCCAAAATTGCGTTGAATAACGAGAGACGTCGTGTCAGAATATTCCAATATTGCCCGTTATAGCGAAGGTATTTCTGGATATTCCTGTGCTATTAGGGGATATTCAAGGGCTAAAGAAGTGCTTTGACATAGAATATGATCCATATGAGTGGCGTCTATTCATAGATTCGTCTAAAACAATGCTCAAAGCAGTCTTCTGCATAATGGTAATTCATTTGCATCGTTTCCTTTAGGACACCCGGTGCATTTGGAGGAAAACTATAATGATTTGTCTATGATTCTTGAAAAAATCAACTATCAAGAATATCGTTGGATGGTTTATGGAGACTTCAAAATGCAGACCATGTTGTTGGGTCAGCAGGCAGGTTACACAAAATATCCTATGCTTGTGGGACAGTCGAGCCAGAGATCTCCATTGGACGAAAACTGACTGGTCACTTCGAGGTGCTTTAACACCCGGCGAAAAAAATGTCGTAAATACAACCTTGGTTCCACCTGAAAAGGTTTTATTACCACCTCTCCATTTAAAATTAGCGCGTATGCAGCAGTATATTAAATCACTGTCTAAATATGTGGAATGCTTCAGATATCCCAAAACTGTCAGAAACCAAGTTGAAGGAGGGAGTTTTTACTCTCCCCGAGATACGAAAACTGTTATCCGATTCCTTCTTTGCAGAAACAATGGGGGACAAAGAAAAAAAAGCGAGTATGTAGTGCACAGGTTTTTAGAGAATACTAAAAACCCTCTCTACAAAACCATTGTACAGCGCATGTTGACAGCGTATGAAGCTAAAGGATGCAAGATGAGCTTAAAAGTTCATTTCCTATAGTGAAAAGAAGGGTGAAAGATTTCACCAGGATGTCCATGATATCTAGAGACGATACCAAGGAAGATGGGACGTCAGCATGTTAGCTGATTACTGTTGGATGCTCAGGAGGGAAACAGAAAATGGTAAGAGAAAGCGTGTTCGGAGGAGCGTCAAAGAGAAGAAGAAAAGGTTTCACAGACGAAAAGAGTAAACGTGTAGTGTTAAATATATCATGAAAGAACAGTTTTTGGTTTTTTTTCTCCAAATTTTTTAAGAAAAATTATGCACTGTTAATTGTGAAAAAAAATTAATTTTTTCATCGCAGGTGTGCTTTTTTAATGTAAACTCCCCATGTTTTGCAAAAAAAACTGTACGTGATGAAGGAAAATGGAGGTCATTTTTGGATTCAGCGCCCTGAAAAACATAAAATGTACCAAAAATATCCCATGAAGCTGAAAAAATTTTTTTTGCAGACCTGTGTTATCGTTAAAGATAGTTTGAGGTTGTACGCATCCGATGTGAAAATCCTTGCGCATGCGTATTAATAAACTAATATATTTTATAGCGCTTATTGATTCATCTTACAATAATCGCTAATAAGAAATTATATTTTATAAAAATAAAATATACAATTTTATATACTGACATAAAATTTTATTTTTAAACTTTTTCTAAGAACTTTAAAATGAAAATTTTGGTCAAAAACTTTGTAAGCATCGTCATTTACGGGACCTTTAAATCGTTTTCGTTTGCTGTCCATTTAACTTTTTCCCACAGCATCTTCAATGTCTTTTCTTTCTTTTCCAAAAAGTAACTATCATCGACTTAAAAATTCCATATTTTTAGCACCATCAACTTGCTTTAATTCTTGATCGATTTCCGAAATTATTTATATCTTTCCTTCAAAATGCCAATGCTTTACGCCGCGCCATCCTAGATTCAAGGTGTTAACACATCGAAAGCTAGTTTCAAGGAACAAGTGGTCAGTCCGAAGTGCTAAATGCGAATGAAAAGATTATTGCCCACCAGGAGTCGGAGGTAACAAACATCTGTGCACATTCCATTCTCTGACCACTCGGATCCCCCTGTAGAAACATGCTCCGTTTTCTAGCCTTCTACCCCAGGGCCAGTAAAGTAACAATAGTAACCCCCATACCCCCTGTAGAGCCACACGGGGGGATGGGGGTTACTATTGTTATTTTTATAGCTTCAACGACACGAATCGGCTAGTGTGCACCGGGCCTAAGGGCTGGCTCATACCTTTGAAGTTTCCGAATTGCCGACAAGAGGGGAGGAAACTAGTTCTGACATCACTAGGGTGACAGAAACCTTGTGGGGTCCGAGAGCGTCCACTGGAGATTCTTTCATTCTCAGTTATTGGTTCCTGTGTTACTTGTTATTTTGGAGAAATATTGTGAAAATCTTGCATATCTTGCAAGTATGTCTCCTTGTGCTGTAGCTACGTGTTCAAATTATTTCAGGAAAACGAAAGACAAAAGTGTAATATATCATGTGTTTCCAGTATGTCCGAATCTGAATAAACTTTGGATATCGAAATAGGCAAGATCATATAAATGTATAATACGCTAGGATATGCAGTGATCACTTCAGGCCAAGCGATTACATGTATGACATGAAGAATCGTCTACTTGGTTTGAATCAAAGAAAATTTTAAAACCTGCTGCAGTTCCGAGTCTTAACATTCCATTGCAAGATAATGGGGAAGATGTTTCAAGTAGAAGTGAGAGGAAAAGGAAAAGAAGTATTTTACAGGAAGCAAAAAATCAGATTAAAATGTCTGAGTCCTAAAAAAGCATGTGAAACGGCAGCTATGGAGCCGTTTACTACACCTACAACTGAAAACATTTGCTGATCAATATAAATATCTTAAAATATTTATATAAAAAATATCTTAGCATCAACTCAGATAAATGCCGTAATAGAAAATAAAAGCAAAAGCAGCAGAAGATATTTCTAGGCATTTAAATTATTCAATCTATTTCGAGGCGGGCTTGTGAATATTGGCAAAATCAAATAGGGATACCATTGCCCAGTGCCAACACATTAAAGAGATGGTGTTCAAAATTTCCTTGTAGACCTGGTATACTTCATGACATTTTGCTAGTTATGCAAAAACATCTCATTCAAAACCCGAAACAGAGAGGGTGTGTATTTTAACTTTTGATGAAATGCACATTGATAGAAAAACTTGCGATGTTGTAAGTGAAGATCAAATTTTGGGACCATTTTTCAAAGTTCAATTACTACTAGCATGCGGAATAATGCTTTCACACATATTAAATATAACTGCATTATATTTATTGCATATTTTTAAGTATATTATAAAGTTAATAATTTTTCTTAGTATTTATATTTTTGATATGTTTGCAAAAATAACTCATATGTGAGTATTTAAAAAAGTTTTAACTTTTAGTTCAATCAAAACATGAAATGGTTTGCACATGATACGTATTATTTGAATTTTTGCCTAAATTTTTAAGATACAAAACCATCCTTTAACAATTACTTACAAATATGTATGTTTCGCAAATATTTACTACTAGAAAATCATCCGTCATGGTTTGACGGGTGCAAATTGCCTCTTCATTCAAGAGATTTCCCTTCAAAATCGACGTGTCTAAATAGATATATATACGAGAAAAATGTTTAAGATTGATTAAAAACAAATAAAATAAACATATGTTTTATGACACAGGTAATATTTTTTTATTTACATATTATTTGAATATTTCTTTGTTCAAAAAACCTCTTCGTAAACAACATTCCGTGTGAAGTATTTTTCGTTGTTTATTAATTTTCCTTGTACTTCAGATGTCTTTGTGTAAATTTTAACGCGATTGGGAATCCTAGACATTGAAAGTGCAGCATAGAACTGTCCATGCGAAAAGACAGACTCATAGAGGTAAATTCCAACATGATCGGAAGTTTGACCCTGCGTTTTGTTGATAGTCATCGTGTAAGCTGGAATTAACGGGAACTGGCGGCGGTTGAGAACGAATGGTTGATTCAAGTCACTGGTGGCTAATTTAATTCTTGGAAAGAAAACAACATCGCCACGATTGCATTCAGATACAATTTGGCGTCCAAACTATATCACGCGCATGATATACCACTGACGAAATTTACTACTTTCTATTAAAAAACGGAAATTAATTTGAAATATAGGATTAATATAATTTAAAATTTCTCGGGAACTATTGATCATAGCGAGATAAATTTTATATCAATCGATAGGAAATTTTATTTCACTATTTTAGAGCTATTATATTTGAAATTAGAACGTCAATTACTCTTTTAAATTTAAAATTACTGAAATTTAGGTTCTCTAACAATGAAATAATGCTGTTTAACGTTTCGCAGTGCTATGACGCGAGTTTTATTGTTGGTGACGTCAGAGCGTAACCGGAGGATCTGGGTTATTATATTAGTAATGCTTATGATATTTTGATATACTGGCATCCAATTTTAAATATTAAGTAAAAGAAAAAAAAAACAGAAAACAATATATATAATATCAAAACCCTTATAGTAAAGGTATCTTCGAGCGCGGAGTGTCAGTTTGGTGACGTCACAAATTTACCCCTCTGGTTCTTCGCTGAAGCCTCTATGAACCAGCCCTTATACTTCTCTGCCCCTGCCCTACCCCCGATTCCCTTGTTATCTGACATTCTTGACCATACGGGGCTATTTTCCAAGGGGAATAAAATCAGGATTGCACTGTACCAGCTTTCTAAATAGGTACATTTATCATTATAGACAGGTGAATCTTAAAAGTGAGTACCGTTGGAGGCAGGTTGAAATACATTGAGTAAATAGGAATTCTTCCGAGACCTAAGAAAGTATTGTTATAGGAAGGTTTATCGTTATAGACAATATCGTTATACACAGGTATGGTACGTATCTAGTATATATTTGGTTATGTTTTTAGAGGTATATTATTTATTTAGATTTTAAAATGATTAAATCCTATTTATTATGAATTAATAAATGCACTAATAGATATAAATAATAAAGATTACTTTATAATATTATTACCAAAAAGAGTTTTTCATAAACCATAACAGAAATAATAAATTTCAGTCTGCGTTTGATCATTGACTTACCGAGGATATGAGTCTCTATAAATTAAAACGGGAGCGAAGAGAAAATATGTGTAATGTGTGATGGTGGGATAAAGGTTATGCTCTTGCTTTCCATCTATAAGAAAAACAGAAAAGAAAAATAAATAGCAATAAGGAATGCATGAGAACACAATTATTTTACTGTAACCGCGGTTCTCAGGAGAAGGCGTCTGAGAATTAAGCATTATGGCCTACCAGACGAGTCTATTTTTATAAGTTAGGAGATGCCAAACCAGTTGTATTTATTACAATTCTGTAATATCTCCACGAGTTTACTTTCCGTTTCGTACTTTTCGGCCTCTCGGCAAATTACGTCGTCTCTTTGAAGTCGAAGGTCGGGGAATATTCCATCGTTGCTTCTGTATTTTAAAAAATTAAGCTTTAAATAAAGAAAATATTGTTTTTTTAAATCATTTTTACTTTAATTCAACAATAAAAAAGAGAATAATTCATGAAGAATTAAAAGAATAATCTTAATAAACTATTTATGAAATGAATAGGGGAGAGTGGGTTAAAACCGGGTGTCCTCGATTCTGGCACTATTATTTTCCCCATCTAGCAGACAGATACTGAATTACACTCTACTAGTGAAGAAAAATGGACAGTCATAGTGGTGTGTTGTAGCTGTTGAATTCACTGCATCTGTGAAGCTTTATTTGTTTTAAGATGTGAACTCTCTAATGTTCGTTTGATTTTAAACTATCCTTACTTATAAATCTCTAGCCGCCTTCGGCAACCAGCTGGTTCGCCCGTATAAATTAGTTTTTATTTTTGTATTTTATATTAATTATAGCATTACCCGTCGCAGTTTCAGCCGCGATAACCGAGGAATGATGAACAAAAAACTGAAAATTTTATTGTATTTGTAAAAAAATATTTAAAGACGTGAGTTTTAAAATGTCAGCGATACAATTCCGTATGATGCATCGCAGCTAACGAAACTTACAAACTGAGTTTCAAATAACTTTCACTCAATTCATCTATCACTCAACGGTAGAATGCTTAACCCTGAATATGGTCGCAAAAGCCGAACATGTTGCACGCCCGTGTGAACCAGTGGGTACAAAAAGTGAGGCGGCAAAAAATTCATAGACATCTAAAAGACCCGGGAGTATAGGAGGTAGACAATAAGATTTACAAATTAGTTAGTTTTCCCGAACACTATTGCTTTTTTGTAATTCCTAGTTTCAGGCTGTAATTTCTAGTTTCTAATATCAAATTTGATGAGTTATCACTTGTGAGGAAATTAAAGTTTGGAGGCAGTACTGCACTCTTAAGCCTAACAAAAATTTTAATAATAATTACCTATAATGCAATATACAAAAATTTGAAAGCGTTTTCATGCCTCATAATTTTAAAATGGCAGGAAAGCATGAGATTAAATGCTTGAA
The DNA here is from genome assembly GCA_013235015.1 of Araneus ventricosus. Lineage (NCBI taxonomy): Eukaryota > Metazoa > Arthropoda > Arachnida > Araneae > Araneidae > Araneus > Araneus ventricosus. The sequence continues at coordinate 4,879 of BGPR01040463.1, read as the reverse complement.
GAAAGGACGGAAATCATTTCAGTGTGCCTCACACACAATAAAAACAAACAAACCTGAAATCAAATATCTGTTGCCACGCTTTATAAAAATATTACTCTGAAGCAGATGCGATAAAATATTTCAGAAATGCGATGAATAATAAAGTGAAAATTCCGCTTTGGAGTTAATTTGCCAAGAAAACAATTTATACTATCACAACCGTAACAATTGCAAAAGCGCGTGAATAAAAGATTTGATGAAATAATGAGATGGTTTGAATTTTATTTACAACAGTAAAAACATTGATACAAATCATGTTTTGAAACATTTTGAAACATTAATTAAAATTGAACAAAATGTCGCATGGAAATAAGATCGGTGTCAATGAAAAGCTATTTTTTTATCTGTAAGATAATGTAAAAATGGATTTTTGCGATAATAGGATCCGAAGTTATTTCGGAAAAACGTTAAAATTTAAAGTAATTTTTAAATATTTTAAATTCTAATTAAAATTTCGAAAAATCCTTTCTTAGAGAGCACCTACTCTCCAAGAAGCAACCGCCTGCTGAATTTCATGTTTCTAGTCCCAGTGGTTTGGGAGATTTTGTGATGAGTGAGTCATGGTATTTGCCTTTTACATATAAAAATTATAATTATAAAAACTATATTTAGTCTAGCTTATTATACGTTTACTAAGGATTTATACCCTATCAAACGATAAGGATTTACTCCAATAATTACGGGGTTCTATTTCGTTTTTTATAACCTCTGCACTCGGGGTAAAACCGGGTACTCCAAGTAGCGTAAGACTGAGACAGTCAGTATTGATGATTCCTCCAATTAAGACTATAAAAACACATCAAACGTTGATTGTTTATATTTTAATAATGCGTTTTTTAATTTAAATAAAGAAGAAAACCCATGTAAACCCCATGTAAAACCTGTCTTAGCTGTGCCCATGAAAGCTACAGTGGCGCGGAGGAAGAAGACAACTGCTTTTACATGTGAATTTTATAACTAATATTCTTAAATTGTCATATAAAATAAAAATGATTGCAACTTTTCCACTGAAAATCGAGTTTTCCTAATTTCCCGTAACGTTAACTTGTGTGCCCGATTTTACTCCACTAGTGGGGTAGTTTGATATTTTTTATATTAAAAAAATCATTGATAAAAAAAGTGATGAAACTGTGTCTTTTCTGGAAAGATATATTGTCCTCCGATACACAATGAATATTTTAATAAAATTTGACCAGCTGTATGTCGTATTTTAGCTCCAACAGGCCTTCGAACCTTAAGCCCCGGACCCACGATCAGATAACCCACAGATTTCGTCTGCGGTGCGCGTTACTTCCCGCCGTCGGAACAGGTAGATTCGGTGTCGCTCGGGGGCTTGTAAGAGCTTCTGTGGTTTCCCGACTTGTAGCGGTAAATAGCTGAAACATCAAAGACGTGAGGTCGGAGCGACGCGATCCGTTCCCGTGGCCTGTTGTATTTTGTACTCTGCTCTCACGTCGTAGTTTTTTAGCAGTTTCGAAAGGATTATGGAGTAGAGTACTGAATTGATTATGGAGTTTTTGGATTTGTACGGGGGAGAACCTATCATATGGAATCAGCAAAACTGTATGATATTACTATTTGAATAATATTATTTTGAATACTTTTAATAATGATAACTACATTTTTATTGATAAATTTTCATTTTATAATTGCTACATTATGTAACTTTATAATCAGTATATTTAATTTACATCTTAATTAATCATAAGTAAGATTTCGGAATTTGCATATGGTAAATCAAAATTTAATTATTATCGAATAAAAGGAAGCTGCAAATAACTTTTTCTTTCCAAACTTGCTTTCTGTGTTACTACTGAACACATCACGATTATTTTCTAATAACATTAGTGAGGCATAAAGCACTAAAAGGAATTCTGTTCCTGCTAAATACTGGAGTAATATGAAGTGGGAATGCAAAAACAAATTTGATATTTAATATTAAATTTTCAAATCAACATACAATCTATGCCTCTTTTCATTGAAGAAGGAAAGTGTTATAAACCGTTTTGTCTCGCTATTTTATAAGTTGTAAAAAATTCTTGAGGGATTAATTCATGCAAGAAAGAAAAAAATGTTCCAAGCCATTTTTATCAGCATATTTTTAAATTGAAGATTAATAAAAAATCAAACTCATTCTGAGACTTTTTCGGATTATTTTACTATACGTTAAAGAACCAGATAGCTTTTTTAAAAATAATCCGTTATAAGTTTAAAATACCTTTCTCATACACTAAGAAAATCTCCGAAATTAAAAAATCTCGGAGATAAGTTATAATAAAACATGAACCTGATTTTAATGAAAACGAGCAAATGGTCAAATACAAGCACATAAAAAAAATCAACAAAAATATAATTTTAATTTTTGTGCATTCATTAAAACATCAACATGATGCTTTAAGAATTGATTAGAATTAAAATATACATACATGAATTAAAATATACAATTATACATTAATTCTAAACAGTAAATTATTTTTTAAGTTTGATTAAATGCTGCATGTTTATTAAATACCTTGTAAAGCTACAAAGTTTAAATTTATACAAATTTTATACTCATTGCCACGAAAGAAGGCGATTATGACTTCTTATAAACTAAATGTCAAGTTCAAATGTTATTTAGTTCTTCATGTTTCATATATATAGAGGCGTAATAATATTAAATAAGCCATTGCAGAAATTCAGGAAATTGAACTTAACAATAATTCTTGACTCTCTTTTCAAGACAGATAATTAACATTTTTATTTTAGTTTAAAAAATGAAAACGCAAGAAATCGAGAAATACTGAAATTCATTTTAAAAATATATTTTTTAAGATAATATAAATATTTAAAAATATATTGTCATCAAAAACGGTCAGTTGTTGGAATTATAAGATTTAAATAGACTATTAATTTCTTGTTATTTTTACATGGAAATTGTGTTGGATATTAAATAGGGCATGCTTTAATAGTAACGCTTCAGATGCGTTGTTATAACAAAAATTTCATTTCTTGTACGCCATATCCTATTTTTATTAAATTAAATATAAGGAAATAAATTGTTAGTCACAATATTTGCAAATATAACAAATGAGAATAGAACACTGACTAACACATTTACTCTTTCTGTTGAATATGAATTTAAAGAAGATATTTTTTTTTTCACATTTGGAAAACATCATTTTTAAATTAAACAAAAGCGTTGTAATTAATAAACCTATAAATGCAGCACTAAACTTCAGTACCCAAAAATATTTCGAATTTTTATGAAATTTTGTTTCCCTTTTGGAGCTCAGTGAGCTCATAAAATTCGATGAAATGCTTACTATTAAATATTATTCAAATTGAAATGATACCGTCGGGGCCCTTTTCATCTCGGGAGGCCCCAAGCGCGCGCTTGGTGAGAAACAGAGCGAAGGGCAACTCTCGAAAACTGTTGCTGACCTGTAGAGTGTTGAAAGGTTTGACGAAAAGTGGTTCAATGGCCAGACGGCGCGGAGTAAATTTGCCAAGTTACGCGTCGTGGGAATTGCGCATCTGGTCCAATTCAGACTAACCACAAATCCCTTACGACGCGAGTAGCTCGGGGATTATATAATCGTGGGTCCGAGGCTTTAGCTTCACGGTTTTAGCCCACTTTCCCCTTTAAAGTAAGTTAAGATATAGTAAAGATAGGGTTATGAGCAAGAGAGAGAACGAAATTAGACAGCGGCACTAGAACTCTTGGCATCCATTGACGAGAGAGTCGCTTATGACAGCTCAATCAGAACCATTGCTTAACTTAGATGGTTGGTTGATTGGTTTGGGATTTATTGGCGCAAGAGCCAATTTTGGCCATGATGCGCCAAACGTGCGGTGAAAGTACAGCATATGGTGCGATATAAAATCATAATTATGATGTTAAAATATTCTGCTTAACTTAGAAACAAAAATATGTTGTACAAAATATTAACGATGTTTAGCATTCGTCAGATTGCTCAATATTGTACTACTTGAGTAGGACAAAAGCTTGCTGCACTAATTTTGACTTTTTCTTATAGGAAGTATACAGAGAGAAAGAACCGTAATCATCAAAAAATTCGACCTCGAGATTAGAGGAATTTTCCCATTTTAGACTTCTCTGAATCCGAAAAAGGCATTTTTGAAATTCTGTCGGTCACTCTGTGAATATAACTCTAAAACGCAATAAGCAAGATGGATGAAATCTGGAGTGCGGTCTTAACATCCAAGAAAAGTCTATCTGTCCAGGTACGTGTGAACACAATGACTCAAAAACGCAATAAAATAGATGGATGAAATCTGGAGTGCGATCTTAATATCAAAATTATAGATTTATGCCAACTTTGGAAGGAGTACATCTAAGAGAAGTCTACCTGTCCAGCCGTCCAGGTACGTCTGAACACAATGACTCATAAACGCAATAAGTTAGATAGATGAAATTCGGCTTGTGGTTTTATTACTAGAACTGTAGATCTAGTAATAAAACCACCAAAGATTTGACTGTCAATCTGTCTGTATGTGAAAGTGATAGTTCAAACACTTAACTAGCTACTTAGGTAAATTTTAGCATATGATCTTTACGCCAAAACCGTAGATCTGTGTCTAATTTTGTTTAAATCCGTCAACGTAAACACCAGCCGCTCACCACCGCGATTGAATGGGTGGGACTCGAAGAGAGAGGTAGAACCGGTTGAATGGGTAGGACTAGAAGAGAGAGGTAGAACCGGTTGAATGGGCGGGACTAGAAGAGAGAGGCAGCTGCTCACAGCGACCACGATAGGCTCGCCACCCTGCCGGGACTGAGCCCTCTTCTAAACGAGTCATCCCCCTGTGACTGTGAAGTCAAAGCCTTTTGGGGGGG